>JAODUK010012124.1:27500-28829 GCA_027564635.1 Typhlichthys eigenmanni | reverse complement strand
GTGTGTTGGAGCAGGGAGACATCTAAAACAAGCTGGATAGGGGCCCTCCAGGACCAGGGTTGGGCACCCCTGCCCTATATGAACGCACCATATATGTTTGGTTGGAGTGCATCTTCGAATTTAGCAGCTGAGCAGAAAGACTTGAAAGGCCTGTGTAGGTGGACACAATCTTCAAATACTGTAATTGTTCTTACTTTTCATATTTTAACCTCAACAATATGGCAACATAGCCTTGTCCACATGTAAATGTCCAAATTGTATTGAATTCATATTTAGGAGAAAATTGTCATATAACTAGGGACTGTTATTAGACATAATTACTACTGTAGTTCAATCCCCGGAACCTTATTTTGCCTTTTATTCAAGATTTGTCTATTTTGATGTATGCTGTGGGTATATATGAAATCAGATGTATGCTGGAACCCTCTTTGATATGATTCTTTGATGTGCATTTCTATATTGTGTCTCCATATCAAATTCTTCACTCGACCAAAGTCATATTTCATTCCTCCGCCACGCTCCGCACGGGAATTGACAACACACGTCACTTCTGTTTGGAAAAACAGGCAATTCTACGGCTTGTATCCCGTTTGCTTTATAAGAAATGAGAGTTCCTGAGATCATTCATTTGCTGTCCTCTCCCTCCCTCCCTCTATGAGCAGACGGGGCTCAAAAAGAAAACACATTCTTATCTGCGTTCCTGGAAAACAAGTTCTGGCGGCTACACGAGGCTGTGGCTCAGCGCTTGAAAGGTCTGCCATCTTACAAATGATCCCCCTCCCCTTTACTGTTCTCCTCCCTCTGTTCAGTGTCTCCATTTCTATTCCCTGGTTCTTTGCATTCGGGGTTTGTGCTGCTTTGTGCTCTGCCCTTCGGTCTGTGTCTCTATTTAAACGGGGCTGTACACTGTGTCAACGTCTATCTGCCTTTTACACTGCATGGCCAAGCTGCAGAACGACTGTGTGTGTGTGTGTGTGTGTGCATGCATGTGCATGTCCACAGACACTGACCAAGAATATAACAAAGCATACACCAGTGAATGTGCGTGCGTGCGTGTGTGTGCACGTGCACACACACGCACGTGGGTGAATTTTGCTGAGTGACCCGCAGCGACAGAAAGCATTTGGCGCACAGCAACCAGTCCTTGTGACAGAGGGAAGAAAACAGCGAGGGAGGAGGGGGGGGGAGAGAGAGAGAGAGAGAGAGAGAGAGAGAGAGAGAGAGAGAGCAGAAGGGATGAAAGAGACAGGCGGAGGGGAGGACAGGCGGGGTGTGTCTATTTCCTGTGTCAGGTGTTTGGGAATCTTCCAAGCCTGAAAGGTGTGGTGT
>JAODUK010012124.1:0-22500 GCA_027564635.1 Typhlichthys eigenmanni | reverse complement strand
ATGTATGTCTGGATTCCAGACTATAAACTGATTTTGTTCTATTCTTTTATCATGTATATGATAAATTAATGTTAATATAGAATCTAAAAAAATAAAATTTAAAAACTGTTTTAAACGTGCAGCAGGTCAAGGGTCGTGTGTGCCGTGTATCCTTTAGTTACAAGACAGAAAGACACAGCAACCCATCAACTGACCATGTGTTCATCAAGTCCATCTTCCACACATTCTGACATGTAGTGCAGCCAAATACATTTTCTATAAAGGAATTTTACTTTTTTGTTCTAATCTTTTCAAAGTGTAAATTGTCTTTCTTTGTACCATCAAATTGCTTGTTTACTGTACATGTTAACTACAGTGCAAGATAAATGTGAATGCAGTTAGCTGCAGTGCATTGTGGGTCATTAATGCAAAAATGTCCAAATGAGCATTATCAAAAGGAGTTGGACTGGCCTCAACAAGAACTACAATTTGCATGTCATGTCAACAAATGCAAACGTAAATAAATTAGTGAGAGCAACACTTCACTATGTCAAAAGATAGTTTACGTACATATTTTGTCGTAGTTGAGAGATCAAATATTTTCTGTTTACCAAAAAATCATAGTAAACCAGACAAATGTACGTTGTCATTGCGAACATTTGACGACTGGCGTGTAAGAAAATATTGATACACCCGAGTATCGCGATATTTCGATTTGTGACACTGTATTGCATGTGACGCTGCAGCCTCTGCTCATGCAAATGCTTTACACCCTAAAAACTAAAGTACCCTATTGTTTACAATGAAGGGACAGTGAGTGAGTGAACAATATGATTGGAAACCATATATGGTCCATGTACAACAAACCACACAGGTGTATTGTGGGTTTGAGTTATTCTGTGCAGTATATTCTCAGGTTAAAGAGGGGCAGCTCCTCAGTCAGCAAACCACAAACCCTTTGCAAAGGTAACAATTCATAGCTCCTTCACTACAGTGCATCCCAAAGGCCATAATAAGAAAATGGTCATGTCGGAATGAGGCCAAACTCAGAATGTTGTCGCTACGCCAACCAAATTGGAGCAAGAGGTTGCATACAAATGGCACCGCCAAGGCAGATGGGCGGGACAGAGACGTGCAGATGCAGCGGCGGCCGGCGGTGATGCTTTCTGTGGGAACGGAGGAGCGAGGAGACTAAAGAACGCTCCGCGGCGCCCCCGGTAGTTTGTGGCCGTGTGGGCGACACTGATAAGGGAGTGGGTGTGTTTGTGTGTGTATATTTGTGTGCGTGTGTGTTTGCATATGTATTTGTGTGTGTGTGTGTTTGTTTGTTTGTATGTGTTTATTTGGGTCTGTTTTTGTGTGTGTGTGTGTGTGTGTGTGTGTGTGTGTGGGTGTGTGTGTGTGTGTGTGGGGGGGGCTTGAGAAGGGATTTCAAATCCAGTGTCAGAGACGAGCTGCAAACACACACATTTATATCTTTGTATAAATACACAGTACATTGCCACAAGCCACTGCTTGCCACCACCGCAGATTCCACTCCCACACACACACACACACAAACACACACAAACACACAAACACATTATTTAAATTAATCAATTAGAATTTCCATACATAAGATTACCATGCATACGTACAGTACATAGATAAATACAGAGATGTTTTTGCAGGCACACAGCTTTATATGCCGCTCACAAGCCCATTCTCAAGCCTATGCCTTAAGTACTAAACCCAACTGATCTCATGTAAGTGCTTACCGTGAGTGCAAAATGGTTTGAAAAGATGAGGAATGGGACAGCACTTACTGACATTGTTACCTTGACAACGGCAGCTGTTGCCATCAACGATGTTTGGATAAATAACGCCTTTGGGGCATTTTATTTATCTTATATTTATATATGTTTTTTGTCTATTCTTAATACACTCTTCGCATTTACAGTTTTCTGTGCATATTGAAAAGATAATCAGATATTTCTACACAGCCCTGGCTCCGTAAATAGGACCATGGAAAAAGTGGCCCAGTCACAACAACAAAGCCGTAGTACTACGCTTTGCTTCACAATGCATTTCAATGTGTGAGGCGGCGCGGCAAAGGAATATTGTTTTGTTTTGAGCTCGAAGTTAGCAAGCGTTCTTCAGAATTACTAACATGGCTCCTTGGCTGATTGGCTGAGCTCTCTGCTTTTATGTATTAAGCTAATACTAAGCAAATTCAGTAAATTTTTACTCACGGTTTGCTAGCTGCCCTTTCCATGTGCATGCTAAAATAATCCAGTGTTTCTACAGCCCTGGCTCTGCTGCTAGTAGTAGCACAGTAAGTGGTGCAGATCACACACACAACAACAACATTATTCTAGCCTTCGCAATGTGTTTCCGGTGTATGGGGCGCTGCTTTTGAGGGAGCACCCTAAGGCATTGAAGGGAGCTTAAATATCAACAAGCTTTCTCCAGAATAACTGACTATACCTTTAACTAAGTCAGTTTGCAGGTGCAGGGTTAGGCTAGATCAAATAGATTGCTACATTTGTGAAGTGATTTCATGCTCCGTTAGAAATTATATATATATATATATATATATATATATATATACACACAAAAATACAGTAGTTTATATTGATACATCACGTGGCTGCTGTATTTTGTACACATTTTGGTATTTGTTATTTTACTTTAAAATACAAGTTGATGTATTTTTGCCCATCCTATATCATAAATACACCCAGACAGTAAGACAACAATCATCAGTGTAATCCAGAGTTGATTTATGATGTAATTTGTGATGGATGGATCTTATTGGTTTGCTGCCCGAGTCTTCCCCTCACCCAGGGCATTAGCATATAAGGGCATTATTGTAATATACCCTCTACTATATTGTCACCATATGGCCTCGCATATGCTTTAACATTTTCACATCAATAACCTGCAATATCAGTGTACCCGTCCTACATGTACATGTCCTACATGTGTACCCCACGTGTATCCCACTTCAGCAGTGAGTCAACATCTTTTGTGAACTACAAAGTGAGCCACACACACCAGCACACAAGGAATAGGAGGGGTGGTGCTCAACAACAATGAGAGAACTACTTGCCACTACTAAGGGAAAGTCTTGATGAATCAGGCCAGAATCATTCTAGTTGAAAAGAATAATAACTTAACAGGCATCTTCCTCAGAAAAGTGTGTGCCATGGTGTATGGACAGCTATTTGTAACTTTACTTTACTTCCACGAGCCTGCTTTATTTTTTTTTGTGAGCTCTTGGGGTCTTCCTTAGCCTCTCCTGTCTTGTTAAAAGGAGAGTACACTGACAGCTTACACTGTGGGCCTATTGCCTGCCCCTTGAATAAAGATAAAGTCTTTACAGGCAAGTCTGGCCGCTCGGCCGCCATTTTGGCCGTTTTTTTCAACAGTTTGTTGCAGAAATACCCTTGTGAAAGGTTATCCCCCCCACACACACACACATTCCAGTAATCAAATGTAGAAGTGCCATCCGTTGAACGTTCATTCCAGTACATAAAGTATTTAGTGGTTGAGATGATTGTGACCCACCGCCTGCTGCAGCATACTTACTGCACTGCGTTGTAAATAATTATTGCAGTTGCTTCACTGACAATGACGTGAAGGCACAAAGCATTGTGGGACAGTTTTCGTATGTGTAGGGGATCCACGCAGCCTGTGTACATGGTGAAATGGTTTGCATACCTGGGTACTACAATATTGCATATTGAAACTGCAGTATAGGGAATCCAGACAACACTAGATGGTAAAAATGCAACCAATCAAAAGACAAAATAAATACATGAAAGAGTGCGAGAGAAAAAAGGCGTTAAAAATTCAAAGACGTAGGCCTAAATGTCAAATGCAAATTTTACTTTACAAATAAGTCAAATATGTAGGGCAATTTGTAGATAATTACAAAACTAGAAATGTTCCAGAAATGTGTTTGCAGATGTTGTGCCTCTGAGCCAGTTAAGAGGGCATTAAAGTACAGGCCACATGTGTAGGTACTGATGGCGTACAGTACATGTCACTGTTGGTTGAGTACAACAACACAAATTGACACAGAATCTCTGCGGGCTAAATCATTATTCACTGTAGGAGCACCTAGCAATTGCTTGCCATGCAAAAAAAAAAAAGAATAATACTGAGAAGCAGGTCTACAGGATCCAAAGTGGCCCACTGTAACTGATTGTAATAAAGCAAATGTAATTTTTGTGACACAGGCATTAAAAACTGCCTCACCTCTGGTCGCTGAGAATGACAGAATTCAAATTACATTTCTGTCTTTGATACAGCCAACGGAAAATGAAACGGGGATTGAATAACAAACGTCGTCAAACAAATTGAATATTTCTGGTTGCTACCTGATTATTTTCTGTCGTGTGTGTGCTTGCGTGTGTGTGTGTGTGTGTGTCAATTCTCATTGGCCTCTTTGGTGTCTGTGTGTTGTCATCTGTGCTTGTGTGTGTGTGTGTCTCGGGTGGGGGATTGTAAAGGTGCGTATAATCTCGTGTAGTTGTATTGTCGACTTTAATAGTTCTTTTTTGGGTGGTGTGTGTTTGTGTGTGTTGCTGTTGTGTGCGTTTTGTGGGTGTGTGTGTGTTGTCATATGTGGATTCTGTGTGTGTGTGTGTGTGTGTGTGTGTGTGTGTGTGTGTGTGTGTGTGCGTTCATGTATGTTATTTTATGTGGGTGTCGCTTGTGTTGTTATTGCTGGCTGTTGTCATGCGTGCATTGTGTGTGTGTGTTTGTTGTCGTCATGTCTGCATTTTGTGTGTGTGTGTGTGTGTGTGTGTGCGTGCGTGCGGCGTGTGTGCTCGTGTATGTGTGAAGGACGCCTAGGACAGTTTGTCCAGGGGATTAGGCGGAGGCGCAGACACTCCCAGGAGCTTTTATTGGTCTGGGAGGGACGACTGACACCATAAAGTACTATCAGGATAACCAGTGGAACGAGTGGAGACCAGTGGAGAAGCATTAAGTAGGCTGTGAATAACGGGGGTGCAGAGGGGGGAGGGGGGGGAGAGCAGGCCTATAGGAAGACAGAGAGACGCATATAGGAAAATCAAAGAGGACTAAGGCAAAGGGTGAGAAAAGGGGATGAATGCAAGATAGAGGAGAATGAAAACAAGACAGACAGACAGACATATAGCACAACACAAAGAGAGGGAGAGAGAGGGAGGGAGAAAAAGATAGATACCTTTTGTCTTGACATTTTCAAAGAGAATTTCTTCAGAAGGCTCATACTGAACACATTCACATCTGAAGCATTTCTAGATTTCTAGGGTAGAGACGAGCTGCGATTTTCAATCTAAAAGTCCATGTTAACACCTGACCAATGTTGGCTTCAGGCATTCAAGTGGCATTTAGCCCAGAGATGTTCCATCCAGAGGTCAGTGACAACACCTCTGACCCGTTTGACTGAACAACACACCTTTCTGCTGAACGAAAAGGTCACTTTTAAAGATCCAGCACTGGGTTGCACAACCTGATCGTTTGAACGTAAATAGGTACTATGTTCGAGTTTATGGTCTATTAAAAAATGATCAGTTGCACCACACAGATTGTTCTAATCTAACAGTAAGTTCTGGAACATACGCAAACCATTGCCCAGAACTCTGGAGCGCCTCTTACCTTCTGAAGCTAGAAACCCACCTTTGAGAAGCATTGTGACATGCCTCCTGCTATGTGGGAATGTGTGTCTGTGCATCTCTGTGCGTGTGTGCGTGTGTGTGTGTGTGTGTGGCTGTCAGTATCCTCCCCACTGACATGGTTCTGAACAGATCTGAGATGGCAGGCCTGTCTTCCTCTGGACCGGTCCTGCTATCATATTTTCGAGTGGTCTTTTATTGTGGCCATCCTAAGGCACACCTGTGCAGTACTCTGATCTGCATCTTGATGTGCCACACCTGTGAGGGGGATGGATTACCTCAGCAAAGGGGAAGTGCTCACTAACACAGATTTAGACAGATTTGTGAACAATATGAGAGAAACAGGCCTTTTGTGTATATAGAGGAAGTATTAGATCTTTGAGTTCAGCTCATGATGAATGGGGGCAAAAACAAAAGATAGCATCTCTTCTTAAACGTCTGATGTATTGTATTTGCATCCAAGTAATCAATTAAAAAAATTACCTTAATAAATCATCGGTAGCCAATTCTTGCACGCTCTGCAGGTGCCACTGTTTGTTTAAATTAAATATATTTCTAAGGCCTACTGTAGGTCAGAACGTGTAGGCTACGTCTGACGAGGACAATCTTCATTCAGACAAAACTCTTTGTCAGCTGTCCGTATCAAAAGGCTGGAGCCTACACTAACTACCCAATTTTGTTGGAAGCTGTCAAAAATATTACTTCATAATTCCATGGAGGAATATGTTTGGATTTTTTTTTATGTGCAGAAATGTGGTGCAAAACCACCTTGTTGAAAGAAATGGAGACTTGGAGAAGTAGTTTGATTGTTTTGAGGGCACTTTGACTGACTCATGATGTGAATTGCTTCGCAGAAGAGAGATGGGTATAATTTTACCTTTTCACTAAATTAATTTCACCCATGTACATTGTAAGTTTTCAGTTTAGCAAAGACAGAGGCACCTGGAACACACTTTTATAAGTAATAGCCTGTATCTTGTTTCATTTGAGTCCAAGAATTTCCAAATAAATGTATTTGAAGCAGGCTTAAACACAAACATGCAGTGCAGTTTTCCTGCTAAATTATTTGCAGTAAACTAGATTTACAGATTTGGTCATCTGCAAATGTTGAACATTAAAATTTTTCTTACGGTTTGTGTACTGCCGATCAACGTAAGTTCCTTGCTTTATACTACGTAGCTGGCCATATCCTCATATGGGCTTTATAAAACAAACTGGGTGTTTCTCAATGTCAAGGATGCTTCATTGGTAGGACGGATCCTTCCAAGTACCTTCCTAGGTTCCTAGGCTAGGAAATACATTCGAAGAGCACGTAATGGAACGGCCTAGCTAGTGTGCAAGATGACGTCAATCAAAAAAAAGTCCCGCCTTCAAAATCATTATGCTTAATTAAACCGCGCGTTTCGTTTTTAATAACGGTTGAAAAAACAACGTATCGTGCTGTATTGTTGTTAGTTTCGTTTTGAGCCATTTTTAAATCTCTCCTCTTCTGACGTTTGCACAGGATTGTGGGTATTTTTAGTACGCGAAGGATGCACACATGCATCCTTCAAAATCCTCTGATCGAAGGACTGAGTCCTTAGTAGAATTCTAAACTATCCTAGACATTGGAACGGTACTTTGTCGAGATTTGATGGCATAGCATCCTTGAAATACAGCCGTCAAGGATCCTTCCTTGACATTGAGAAACACCCAATGTGTGCAGTAATCTACGCAACATACGCACTTTTCTCTCATTCACCTGGTTCGCCGCCCCTCTCCCTTTTTTATCCAATACAGACCAGGAAGCAATAGTCCACTTTGAAAGGCTTACTACTTCTCTGTGTCACATCGACATTGCTAATTCCAAAAACAACTAGAAATACTTGGTTTCCATGGAATGTGTCCTTTAAGTACCGTTTGTGCGTCATTAGCTCCTCCCCTCCCCCCACTCAGCTCATTGACTATGTTTTTAGCATTTTTTGAAGTTGTGCAATGGTCGGAGTAGGCTCAAAGCTGGGGTGCAGTTTAAATGTCCCTTAATAAAGAATGCATGTGTTGTGTTGTTACTGTATGTGTGTGTGTGTGTGTGTGTGTGTGTCACATTTCTAAACCTCTATTATTAGCCATGATATATACTAGATATTGATACTATGCTTCTATGCAGCATTTTTGTAGTGCTTCCAGAGGCTTTATCGAAAGGTTTATCAAGAGGCACACTCTCATTTCTCATTTCATCTCTCCTGCCTCCGAGCAGACTGTCCAATGAAGCAGAAATGACATAAAAAATAGATCTCTTCGCTCTGGTTATACAAATAACAGCAGTTTTGATCCTTGCTGTCTGGGTAATGACTTTCTTATCTAAAACTAAATTAAATTAAATGTGCATCTGCATCTGCAGTAGCTGGCAGCTACGTGCTCTGTGCACGCACAAAGACATGCAATGTACTCACACCCAGGAACACATACGAATGCTCACAATCACACACTCGTTCGCCCACAACCAAAAGACAAACCTAATTATCGGGAAGCTAATGATTTGTAAACAGCATTCGATGTTCTTACCACTCTAACCCAAAGCGTTCCTGATCCAACAAATCGCAATCCTTGTTTATTAGGACTTCTGTGGTTGCAGCAAACCGTGAGATTATTTTTTTGCTTTTGTCTTGCTAGACTGCATTTTGATTGGCTGACCTGAGGCAGGGTAAATGTAAGCCATGTGAAAACCTTTATTTAAACATACTGTATGCACACGGGAGTTACTAATTAATGGGTAACTATTTAAATATTTGAATTCATGCTAAGGTGCACCTTATTGGCTGACTGAAGGCTATAAGGCTTTAGCCAGCCAAGCAAATAGTTTACTCAGACAAGGCTAAGTATAGATACATTTATGTACACCTACATTAGTAGCTTTATTTTCCTATAGCCTATACAGTTAAATAAACTTTTACCACACAGTAGTTAAAAAAATGTGTAAGAAGTCAAGGTCTACTGAAGTCAACAGAAGGTGTTGAAAAGGCTTGTATTGAAAAAAACAAAACACACAAAATTATTGTAATTATAATATTGATAATTGATTCATGTGAGGGAATAGGGTTAGGTGAATAGGTATGGTATAGTGAAACCATTTCACACTGTTGGTTAAGACTGATTGGAATTGTATGTAGAGCATAAATAGCATATTGTATTTATATTAACATGTATAAACATTTGGTCTCTTTGGCACCACTGTGTTCCAACAAGAAAGCTGTGGTCTTGTATATTGCATTTATGACTATCCTAATTAGTATCCTAATAAAGTGACTGAGAATCTAGTGTCAAACTGTATGCTATAGCTTTAGGCAACATATTGAAACACTTCCATCAAAGATTTCTTGTAGATTTTGTAGTACTTATGTAGTAGCTAATGACCATCTTTATTTTTTGCATGAACAATTACCATAACTAATAATAATGTATTATTGCTTTAAAATAATGATAGTATGAGTCTATAATTTTGGCTAATTTGTCACTCAAGTCTATTAGATATCATTGTTTGTTATTAATCTCTTGTAACTCATTACGCCCAGACTCCTTGCTCCACCTAAGACCTATGTCTTGACACCTTCCCATATCTCTTGTCTGTTTTGTTCTGTTTGTTTTACACTTGATTTCTTTCCTCCATTTTCTTTTGCGGTCTCACTCCATTAGTTCCTTATTCCGAATCTTTCTACTCATACTTTTCCCCCCTAAGACAACTTATGACTCTGTGAGTGTTTCACTCTCTTCTCGTCCCTCTCATGTTTTTGTTTTTTTCCCCCACCACTCACTCGCTCTCATTGGTTGTCCACACTTGTGTCGGGCTCTCTCACATGACGTCACGTGGCTTCTTGTTTTGCTATGTGGAACACAGTAGGGTTGGGTTTAGTCTTTGTATTTGAACATGTCTGTCTCATTCAGTCTCAAACACTCACTTACAAGCTGTGGGAATGAGACTGACGTTAGATTGTTGTTGTTGTTGTTGTTGTTGTTGTGTGGGGTTGGTTGATGAGGAAAATGGTTGTTATGTGAGGCTGACGGAGGCTGCGGTTGTTACGATGGAACGTTAAAGGGTGTGGTTGTTAGCATAAAGGCAAATAGGCTAGCGTATGTCGTTAACAGTGGCTGACGAATGTTGGTACATGCATCTTGTGAAACATTCACGTTTTTGGAAAATGTATTATCTTGGAAGCAATGGAGCTGTGGCCAGTATGAGATATTTAGGATATTTGTAGGCTGTTAAACTATACATAATGAGGGTTAGGACTATATAATAATAATAATTTATTTATTTTATTTATTATTTTAGTGGAAAATGGAAAACAGGCAAACACAGCAAGGTAGCTCTGTCTGTCTAATCTTTGTCTCATTTTTCACTGCTCACTCTTTTCCATTCATTTCTCTCCATCTCTGCTGGGCTCCCCTCGCGTAACTTCATCTCTTTCACCCAGCTCTCTGTTCAATGTCCTCTTTTCGTCATAACTGTCTGAGTAATGAGTCAGTTATCAATCTGTCTGGCGCTCTGCGGAGGCTCAGAGAAATGTCCCCCCCACCCCACCCCCATTATTACCGACTCACTTCACCAGGTACGAACAGAGCTCATTATGAGAAACAATTTCAGAAACAACTCCAGACAGCTACGAATCAAAACCGGAACCCAGGACCTTAGTTATGACCTAGTCCAATGTTCCAAGTGTTCTTCAGATGCTACGTTGGGCTGTTTAAAAGAAGGAACATGTTGGCAGCACATATCCAATGAAAATGTGCTTGGTTTTAATTTTGTACATACATTGGTTACTAGTAATTAAAGTGGTTCTACAAGACTTCCTGCCACTAGATGTCATACTAGAGCAGTAGCTCCTCACAAAGACGAATGCTCTCTGGGCCACATACACGTGCAATATAGATGCACGTGTGACCTGTGGCTATGACAATACATATCAGAGGAGCTCAGATTACAACACACACACACACAGGGAGTGTGATGTAATTCTCTGCTCAGGACGCAATTATTCCATGATATCTTTACATGGCAAATAGCCTTTTGCTGCTATATTAGTCTTTACCTAGCCTTTATCTAGCCTTTACCTAGCCTTTACCTACCTTAGCCTGTGCCTAACAGCACAGCACACACGCAGAGCTTTGACTTCACCGAACAATCATCTACAAAGAACAGTCATTGACACGTGACAAGATGAACACATATAATGCATATCAGGGGAAACAAATAAGAGAAACAAAAGACTGCTATATCCACCCAAACACGGATGTGCACTATGACTAGCTATATGTTAATAATGTAAATGTAATGTTACAATAGCCATATGTCTTAACCTGCAGTCTCGCCATGACATAATTTGACCATGCCCCAAACAAAGTCGAGCATCTGATGAATAATTCAACCCTTTCGTGATGCCATTAATATTCTATGAATATAAAATATAGGGTCTAATGCTAACTTTTGAGATCCCACCTGAGGCTTCATAGGTCTAACACCCTGGTCTGACATTGAACTTGGCTGTACTCTCACATTCACCTGCGGAAATAACATACAGATGCATTACGAATGTAAATAAGGCCTAGGATGGGAGTTTAGTTCCAGCACACTGCTAAAATTCACAACATCACAAAAAATGTGACTGCCTCTGCTTCTAATTATTAATAATGATTCAGCCATGGCAAAACAAATGTCATTGTGTTCTATTGTACTCAACTGTGGGAAGCATATGACAATAAAGTGAATCTGAATCTAATTATTATTATAGGCCTATATTAATTGACTTGTGTCTCACTAGCAATATATCGTTTTTTAATTGATTTATGGAAAAATGTATCCGACAGATTGATCTAAATCTTCGACATAGATGCTTCTAAGTTGACAAAATAAAGCCCGAAATTAGATATATTTATTTATATATATATATATATACACACACACACACATAATGTATCTGAGGGATGTACCCACACAACATGAAATAACATATGCATATTTGTTTCTCTCTTCCAAAGTGAATGCAAAATGGCATTGTAAGGATACCGGATAGGTTACACAACCAGACAACAGCAGTCAAATAAAATATTTATATCACAACTTCATGTTTATATCAGAATGTTCTAGCTTGCTTGCTGCCTAAATATACCGTTATTGTCTAATCTTATATAAGTATATTTAAAACCATTTTGGCCGTTTGTCCATATGTATTATAAACACGTGAGAAGAATTGTTTAAATGCCGTCAATCACCTTTAAATATCTTGTTTACAAGCAACGTTGAAAAGCCACATGGAGACATGTTTTCTCCTCTTCAGTTACCTTTCAGTTTCAGTGTGCGAGATCTGTTGTTCTCTTACGCTAAAGGCTAATCCCAGCAGTGCACCACGGCTTTGGCGTATCGTCTCTTTAAATAGTTCTGTTTCCCTGTCCAGAGCCCACTGAGCCTCAGTACACCACACTGCCTTGGCCCGCAGATACACACAAGGTCACGACACAGGCTGCCTCCAAACTAATACAGAGACACACAGAGAGACAGACACACAGACAGAGACATGCAGAGAGACAGACACACAGACAGAGACAGACACACAGAGACATACAAAGACAGAGAGACAGACACACAGACAGAGGCAGACAGAGACATACGAAGACAGAGAGACAGACAGACAGAGAGAGACAGACACACAGACACAGACAGACAGACAGACAGACAGAGAGAGAGAGAGACTGGCAGGCAGACTAAAGAATAAAGAACATAAAAGGAAGGGGGGAAATGGGGTGGAAAATGCTTCAGTAAAAAGCAGAAAGAGAGCAGAATGTGGGAGAGTGCATTGGCTGTCCTACTTCCTCTGTAGAACAAATAATCCTATCTTCCTCTGCTTCCACACACACACACACACACACGCACACCACCACCACCGTGTATAGTCTATGTTGCACACACACACACACACACACACAGGCCCATATCTACAACATTAAGTCATAAGGTTATACACACGAAATGTGTACATTTATTCATATTTAACTCTCACACACACACACACACACACACTGTGCTTTTTATTCCTGTGACAAGATAAAGTCCTTCTCGGGAAGCCACATTACTAAAAGGGAAATGTGCACATGTGCGCGCACGCACACACACACACACACACACACAGAGAAAGATAATACTGATAAAGGCACTCTCTGAGGCCTCTGTCAGAAGAACTGCTTTTCGATTCAACAAAAACATCAGAAAGAAAGACAGAGAGAGGGAGAGAGAGAGAGAGAGAGAGAGAGAGAGAGAGAGAGAGAGAGAGAGAGAGAGAGAGAGAGACGTGGGGGGGGGGCTGTAGACAGTGATGAAAATACTGACAAAGAGAAGAAAATGCGGAGAAAAGCACGTAAGGAACGACAGGATGACAGGGAGCTTGCTAGGCAGACCGGCAAACAACGAGAGCAAAGCCTCCGTACACACCGAACAAGACTCTGTGTGCTTGTAGCTTTCTGTCACCCCGGCTCTCTTTCAGTCTCTCTCACACCTCTCCTCCTGACTTGATCAAGCTCCGTGTCAGACAGACGCAGAGACGCAGAGGAAAACAAGGCCTTTGACACCTTTAATACGGTCTTACAGTAATTATTATAATATTATATTATATTATAATTATGGCCAACACGCACAAACGATGAAAACACTTTGTATATTAACATTTAGGCCAAAGTCGATTTATTGAGTGGCAGTATGGCAGAACAAACGTGCATGTCAGCCTCAACGCGTTCATTGCCGTAGCAACAAACGCACCAGGCACACGCAATACATGAAATTCCAAATAACACCCCATTGTGACAAAGACAGATCACTACGAGCAAAAAACAACCAGGTATAACAGACAATGCAGATGGGAATACCTGACTTTAGCTGTAGTGGGACTCCAGGTCTCCAGGGGGAGATATATTCAGAGATGTGTACTATATTATAGGCCAGCTTGGTATATGCATAGCCGCAAGATGGAAGGCGTTATTTCTTTTTCCCCTGCCTGTTCCTATCTTCTATAGGCCTGACCTAAATCTATGTCTTATCCTAGCATGAACCCAATGAGTACATATGCATGTTTAAGGCTAAACCTAGCCCTTAAAGGTGCTCAGTGATTGTAGGCTAATGCCCTTTTTGTCAAATTCAGTGAATATCTACTCATAGTCCGCTAGCTGAATTAATCCAGCGTTTAAGCACAGCCCTGGCTCGGTAAACGGGAACACACAGAAAGTGGTGCAGACCGCACCACTTTTCACTTTTCACCACTTATCACTATCCTAGCCTTGGCAATGCATGTTTAATGTGGAGCTTCTGTGTTTTTGTTTTGATCTCTTAGGAAGCAAATACATTGTGACTATAAAGGCTTACATCACGTACTGTAGATAGATCACTCATCTATCACGTTTCCTCTTATAGACAAACGGTGCTGTGCCACACACACACACCCACACACAGAGACATACAGAAAGACACACAGACACACGCACACAAGCGCACGCACGAACACAAACACAAACACGCACGCACACACACACACAGACAGGGCTGTCTGTCACAATGGCATTCACTGTCATTCTGGCTGTGATTTTAGGTCTGCTTTGGCTGAGCTAGTTAACTCCCATTGGCCTCACCATGAACTCCGCTCTTTGTGCACACACACACACACTCCCACACACACACACACTCCCTCTCTTTAAAAATACACTTGTTTTTTTTACACACTCTCTCTCTCTCTCTCTCTCTCTCTCTCTTTCTGCCTCATGGGCCCTGCCCTGTTTTCTCCAAGTCATGTCAATGTTTTATATAAAGTGGTTTCAACCAACAGGTTCACTATATGCTCCCTCCCAGAGACTACTGTCTGACAAATTATGATCTATGAAGTCTGCCCCGGCCTACTACTCCTACTTTCTGTCCGTCTGTCCGTCCGTCTGTCTGTCCGTCTGACTGACTCTCTACCTATAGAAATAAGATGTTACATAATCCAGAACCTTCCAAATTCCCATCTCCTTTTCTACCGCTCCTCTGTGGCCACATCACCGCAGTTTTGCTAAGCGGAACAGACTGCCTGTAACACTTCTGTTCACCGGGGATACAAATCATCCAAGCTGGACCGGAAAACACTACTAATTAGATGTTTAACAGACGTACTGAGGCTCCGCACTTTAGGGGAAGGCTTGTAACTGTGCTCACACCATTGAGTGACTAGACCAGTGTGGAGGTTTCCTAGGAGCTCGATATAACATTGAGCAAATGACCAAAAGAATCTTTGAGTGAAGGTGAAATTGCTCCACAGTGAATATGCTTCATTGTCTACACATGCCACGTATGAGTGTTCGTCTGTGTTAGGATTGTGAATGTAAGCCGCTTATAGTCTTTATTGTCACCTTTCTAGGGACTGTCAAGCCTCAAAGAGCAACGACATTAAAGAGCTGTTACAATCTAACATATTTCTGCCCATTCTGTCAAGATAGTGATGCCATCAGGATACAACATGTCATTTTGGTTTAAGGGGAAATACAGTGTTAGCTGTCGGCTAGTACTTTCACAAACTCAAAATCAGGAACTTGGAGTGCAGCTCGAAGCTGGACTGAAGCCCAACAGCACTGTTAGAGATGTGCTTATGTTTGAAGGATGGTGTTCGCTTCAATCTTCAACATTTTCAAAAGCCCAAGGCTTCCCCAACAGCATCATATGATGCCTTTTGGATTTGCCTATGTAAAAAAAGTTAAAACTCCCTATTGTTATTATTGCTGTTATTATCCTATACTGTAGGATCGTTCTCTGTTAATAAGAGTACAGTCACGGGTACATAGAACATACGGATGCAGCTCTCTGCTTACAGCAAATGGCTGTTTGAAGGTGGAGTCAGCGATGCTAGAGAAGGATTGTTTATGTTTAACTACATCAAAACAAAAATGCCATAGGGTGCTCCCTCAGAAGCTCCGCCCCCTTCGATGCCATAGGGTGCGCCCTTTTGAAGATTCGTCCCCTACAATGAACATGCATTGCTAGGATATTGCCGTGTGTTCTGGCCTGCAACACTTTGTTTGTGTTCCCATTTACAGAACCAGAGGCTGTGTAGAAACAACAGATGTGTTTTTTAAGATAGCACACAGAATGGACAGCTCGTCGCTGAATGTGAGAAAAGATGTATTATCTTACTATTAGCATACTCCGTCTTATTAAGGTCGATTATGCTATTGTCCAAACATTTTCCAAAGATTTGGTCTGCTGAAAAAAGGAAGGTTAGCTTCCAAGAGCAGAATACAATGCATTTTCCGGTACAGGTTTTTGTAGGCGCTCACACAGAGATATTATGATCAAGACAGGAGTTTATCCATGGATATGAGAAATGCCAACAGTTCTGCCAACAGTTATCAAAATGTCTGGCTTTTAATTTCAGGATGCCTTTCAAAACACATTGTACATAGGCAAATATAAAGATCAAACATTTGGTTAAGATATATACTACACAGTTTTGGACTTCTGACTAAGGCAGGAACATACCTTTCTGTGGTGTGCATACTAACCCTGCCTTAGCACTGAGATGCTAGAGAAATAATAACATATTTTTTCCCAAATGCATGAAAGGTTTTTCTAACTCAATGATCCAGGAGTACATTCTGTATATTTTTAAACAAAACTCTTAATATTAAAGGCACATTTCTCATTTTGTGTCTGGAATAACCCTAGTTTTTTAATCCAGTGTAGACATTTTTTTATGGTAAATGTAAACTGTATTTATATAGCGCTTTGATCCAAAGCGCTTTACAGTATTACTTATGAGCCCCTCCCACATCTGTGGTGAGTGCTGCTGAGTGGCTGGCATTTCTCTTTACACCTCCCCTACCAGCATTGCCAACTTTTCCAATGATGACCAATGGCCATATGACGTCATGCGCTCATTTGCATATTGTGACAGTCTTGTCATCGCGCATTTGAAACTTTCGATACAACTAATTTGCAGATCCATTTGATGTTCCTGCCCTCTCTGACAAATAGAGCTTACTCTTTCACGAGTTTACAACAACAAACTCCCCAGACTTTGTATACATCTTTCAACCGCTGGTGGTGGTGGTGGAGAAGGAGAGTGTGACAAGCTTAAAGCCAAATCTGTTCATGTACCCACTTACACTATATTTGGATGCCTTGCATTTAAACTCCCTGGCTCCCAGTAATGCTGCGATGGAGAGGTGAGTGCAGCCGGACACACAGACACAGGAAAAAAGGACGACCCACAGCTCAGCATTTTTTACCAATCAGAAACCGGCGTAAACAGTAGCGTAAAACAACACACAGAGTCCAAACCGCTAGGATAAACCAACACTAATGCAAACAATAGCCACACACTACAGGGAGTCACCAGCCTATGCCCTCACACCCACACGGCTGAAGGCAATCGGCTGATTGCACGTGCGGCTGTGGGGCGCTGGTAACACGGGCTGTCCACCACCGGCAGAACCACACACCGGCGAGGCAAAACGAAAATCGAGGTTACGCCGTCATTGCAACCCTAGGCGTGACACTGTTTTATAACTATATTCCCCTGCCAATATTTCTGACCTCGGCATATCTGACCGCAAACTCATCTCTGCTCAGTGTCGTATCTTATATTTCTAATAAGTATGCTCCTGTCCTTGAGTGTCTTGAAAGGTGTCCTCAAATAAAATGTATTATTATTATTATTATTATTATTATTATTATTAACAGAAATGCCATGCTTGCAGTGGGCAGCACCCCCTTGCCTGCACCCCAAATACACCCACACCAAAGCCACTGTCTGCCTGAGCACAGCCCAGTAGGAGAGGGAGAGATTACTGAGCATTTATACGTGCAAATGCAATACAAACAAATATATTTCTCACCTCTTTCCTGGTCTGAATAAGTCGTCAGGTGTGTCGCTAGTTTTCTTTTTAGAAATAAAGTCGCTAAGAGGGTCTGAAAAGTCACTTAAACTAGCAACAAGTTTGCAACACTGCAATACTAATAGCACCACTTCTTCTCTAGTTAGAATAAAAACATTGTCCACAGTGGGGTTTTTTGTAGATCAATCACTTTCTCACTTTATTTTGTGTGATTTAACCCTCCATATATCTTTGCACTCCTCAGCCACCACTTAGACACAGACAATAATCCCTGTAGACCTACTGTATGGATTTTACAAGGTGACAAAGCCAAACACCAACAGAGAGAAAGACAGTGCTTTCATTTTGTGAGCAGGAGGAGAGAGGAGAAAGGGAGAAAGGGAGAAAGGGAGAGCACAGACAGAGAGAGGACAAAGAGGCTGATAGCAGACGTTTTTGACCTGTATGGATCTTTAATGTCTCTGCCCTGCCACTGTAGATCTACAGTAATTGCACTTTCGATAGAAGTGCGAAACTGGAAAAGTTTAAAAAGTGACGTTGAGTTAAGCAAAGGAAAGCAGAACAAAGCAAAGACTTGCTAGCCTTGTGAGACCATTCTGATATCGCGAGCTTCAAATCAATCGTGCCGCGACAATCAGTCTGAAAAGCCAATAAATCCTTCCTGCTGAATATACTTGTGTACTTAGCAGTTAGAAATGTGTCATTAGACGTGCTTCCAGAAGCGCTTCCGACAAGATATCCTGCCAGAGTAATGTATAGGGAGCTGATTATCGTCTTTTTAAACCCGCAAACACAGTTGGCTATAGGTAAAGGTAAAAGGTGCTTTTATTGTCACATACACATACATGTCGCGAAACTCATCCTGCATTTAACCCGTCCCTCAAGGGAGCAGTGGGCAGCCACTGTGCAGCGCCCGGGGACTAACTCCAGATAAGAGCCAGTGTCACTGGTCACATGACACTGGCTGGAGGGTGAACCTAACATGTTTTTAGATAGTGGGGGAAACCGGAGCACCTGGAGGAAACCCACGCAGACACGGGGAGAACATGCAAACTCCATGCAGAAAGGCTGGGACGACCAGAGTTCAAACCCGGGATTTTCTTGCTATGTGCTATCCACTGGACCACCGTCTTATTGCAGGAGTCCTGGTTCTCCTCGTATCTCCCTGGCCACCAATAATTTCTAAAATCTCTCAAATCGAGAGGTGCAGCAGTCTCACTGGGTGTCCCTCAAGGCTCGGTGCTGGGTCCTCTACTATTTACTACATACCTCCTACCCTTGGGCACAATCATGCAACACCACAACAATGACTTTCACTGCTACGTGGACGACACCCAGCTCTACATCTCAACCAAACTCATCCCAACCAAACTCATCAATAGACTCTAATTAGTTCAGAACTGCAGAATTGGTTTCAACTTCATTAGCCTCCTGTACAACCCTGTACAATACAAAAAAAGACTTTCCTCCTAACATAAAAGGCCCTTCACCACCCGGCTCCCTCTTACCTTAGTTTCTGATGTTCTCCCTCCCGAGCTCTCCGCTCCTCCTCTACAGGTCTTCTCGTCACCCCCCTCTCAACTCCTCCTCTCCACCATGGGGGCTCATGCCTTCAGCTGTTCTGCCCCCAGACTCTGGAACACAGTCACCTCATTTGCTAAACTCCTCAAAACCCATCTATTCACAGTTGCCTATAACATACATAACAATAATATTATACAGTTTATACTTTATATATACACACACACACATACTTTTTTCCCTTTCTTTTTTCTTTTTCCTAGCATTTTGTGCTAAATTATTATTATTAATATATTTTAATTTTTTTGTTATTTTTTTGCTTGCATATTGTCCTAGTGCAATAGTTCAATTTGAGTCTCCGTGGATGCATTATAACTTCTCCAGGTTGTGATTGTCCATCTCATGGTTGTTTAAAACAGTAACATATGGTTGTGTTATCACAGTAGAAGACTGACCCTGTAAACGGAAGCTCAGGGCAGAGGTCAACAGTGTAATCTGCTGGCCGCCAAATGAAAACTTTGAAAAAGAGCCTCTCTATTGTCTAAAAACATCCAATTTCTGTGTGTTGCATGCCATCCATTCCTAAAAAGAAGAGGGTTTTACAAAAGTAAAGAAAACAGCAGCTTTGTCAATCTGTTCATGACAGTGTGATGCCGTCTCCTTGGCATCATTTTAGCTGTTGTCCTTAACAACCAGGCTTAATGTAATGAATGTAATGAATACTAGTTGTTGCACTGTGCAACCTGGGCAGTTGCAAGAGCATATCCTTTGTTACCTTATTCTCCATTAAACTGATAGGTCAACAAAGAATCTATTCATGCAAATATTTAATGAGAAGCAGCTTTAACTCATTGCTTGACTTAAAGGCAGGGTTACTCATTCTTGCTAACTTCGAGCGCAAATCGCGGTCGTCCTCGAGGCCGCCTCACACATAGGAATGCATTGTGAGGCAAAACACAGTGCTATGACTTTGTTGATGTGAGCGGTGTTGTATTCAAAATTGTAATTTCAAGTGTGTTTATTGTTTATTATAATATAATACTGTACACTGGATATCATATACAGTATGTGCAAATTATGCAATTAATATATGAAGTAAGCCTACAATAGCATTTTAAATAGTATTTAGTAGTCACAACTTTAAAGTATTCTATATGAAACATTGTCAAGAATGTAGGCTATATACAGTATTTACACTATTTACGCTAACTGAAATAAATGCCAGAGAACATGGCAGGTTCAGAATATATCATTATGGTCAACACTTTTGGTAGTCTGTAACGGGGAAGCAGGAAGGGCAGGAACCAAGCGCAGCTTTGTTGAGGAAAGGTACGTATTTGATGAGAACGCAAAAAACAACACCACAACACTGAACAGGGAACAATAACCGACACTAAACCCAACGAAAGCCCCAACCTAAATACCCACGCTAAACCCACAGGTGCAATAAATATGCAATTAAAGTAAACACCAGTGAGACAGGGAACGCTGGGGAAGTGAACGTCTGCTAACCTGAGGCGGGAGTACACAGGGTTGTGCCGCAACCGTTACATAGTCACAGCAGTGATGTTCCAGAATGATACATTAGAAAGGGAATGAAAGAACATTTAATAAAATACAAAAATGTTATAACTCGTACATACAAAATCCTTAAAATCCTAGCAGCCTTAACATAACTGCTACATCTATTCAACAATATAAGAAAAGAATAAGGTCATCCCAATTTCTGAGCCATTATTTAATACTTCTCAATGTATCATCAATGATTACTGTCATACTCATCAAGTTACAGGGGCATGAAGTTACAGGCATGGAACATCTTCCCAGTAAACAGTAAAACATGTTGCAATGGTTTCCTGTCAGATTTATTAAATTACATCTTTAACAGGCTACTGGGACTATTTTTGTTGTGTAGCTACAGTAGCAATTTAAGTGGTTTATGGAGTTTGGCCAAAGTGTTTATTTTACAACAAGTAGGTTGCAGTTCAGTTTAAGAACATCCTGTATGTCCGTAAAGGGTAAATGGCCCCAACAAACGACCATGCACCCCTTTGTACAGTTGTGTTTCAAACATAAACAGTGACAAGTTTGGGGTTCAGGGGTTAGCATGGTATGACATAAAATTCACTTAAGATCTGGACGTGCTCCATTGGGAGGAGTTTGCAGTTGTCGCCTCCATACTAGGCATAGACCTCTGGTTAATTTTGAAACTATTGGAGCAGCCTTTAGCCAGTCGACGTGTAACTGCACCCTAAAATAAACTTTTAACTTGTAACTGTAAACTAAGTAACATTATTGATTTGTGATGAGACACATCAGTGCTGGTGTTAATATTGACAAAATTCCTGTTTTTATACAAATCTGCATTTCATGTGCTGAAAACAGAACTAAAAAGACGTCATATCTGTTACAAAATCACCCCAGGACCTGGCTGGTTTTCATCGGTACACTCAGTACGCTCATACGTCATCAAATTCAAATGTTAACATTAATGTTAATGGGGGTCCCCCTCTCAGCCCCTCCCCTCACTCAGTGCAGTGCACTCGGTGCAGTTACACTTTAAAGGTGGAGTCAGGCTCAGAGCTGGGGTGGAGTTACACTTTAAAGGTGGAGTCAGGCTCAGAGCTGGGGTGCAGATACACTTTAAAGGTGGAGTCAGGGGAAGGGAGGGGGGTATAATAATAATAATAATAATAATAATAATAATAATAATAATAATAATAATAATAATAAAAACATAATTATAGAAGAGTGTGTACGTTTATATGTGAATATTCTACTATATGAATCAATAGGTGATGCATCACAGGTGAGAGTTTAATATAGGAACAGGCAGACGATCCAAAGCACTCCCTTAACCCTGAGCTCCCTAATTCTGATGGTAAATTACCAGCGCATCAGACTTCTGCACGGCTGTCTTGCTGTGCATTCTGGGCTCATTTAAGGAATAAATCATTCCTCGGCATTCCTCTTACTCTCATTTCAGTAAAGGCCTTCGTGTCTCTCGCCAGGATCATTTCTCTGTTTGTTTTCTCCACTTGTGCTCATTTCCATTCTTCTGCTCATGTCTAAATAATATCTGTCCATTCCCCTCCCTCCGCTGGGTCTCTTAGACGATCCCTTCCTCCATTAGCCATCTATCTCCACTAATTCTCTCTCTCTCTCTCTCTCTCTCTCTCTCTCTCTCTCTCTCTCTCTATCTATCTCTCCCTCTCTCTCTCGTTTGTTCTCTTCATCCTAACCTGTGTTCATGTCCTCACCTCACCCTCACCAGCATTTCTTTCTCTCTGTCTTCCTCACACACTCTACCCTCACTCTTGCTCTCTTTATGCACTCCATGACAAGGTCTCCTCCCCCCCCGGAGACCAGTGACGTCCCCCTCCCTCTCTCCCTCTCTCCCTCTCTCTCCCTCTCTCTCTCTCTCTCCCGCTCTCTTTCTCTATCTCTCTCCCCCTCCCGCCCTTCCTCTCTC
>JAODUK010012098.1:0-28836 GCA_027564635.1 Typhlichthys eigenmanni | reverse complement strand
ACACACACACACATACACAAGCCAGGACACAAAGGACAAGCACAAGTGAATGGAATGTGAGCTGCTATATGCAAATACGAAATGCATTCCAAAAGCGGATAAATGTAGAGGAACAACTCTCTCTCTCTCTCTCTCTCTCTCTCTCAAACACACACACACACAAACACACACACACACACGCACACATTATACTGTACAGTATAAGGTTAAGGTCCACAAGGTCTGTGAATTATTAGAAACACTGAAAAGGACAACTATCTTGTTCAGCACTTGTTCAAAGCCAAATCCATGTCAGCACTAATGATAAGATTTTATTTTCTCACATCTCCACCGCTGCAGTGCCTGTGTTCAAAACATTGTAGGTGTTTTTAAGTTTTAGCAACAAAGTTTTAGAATAACAGAAGATGCACTCACATAACCACAAGTTGACTGTTCATTTACTGAGTGAAGCTTCTGTAATAGGATCACAGGTAACAGTACTCCCTTTGTATACAGCATTCCTTTATTTGTCTAATGGCGTTGAAGGAGCCATTTGCAGTGTTTTGGTGCTGGTAAAACCGTTTCTGAAGCTTTTACTAAAACTCCATTGATAAAACTGTGACTCATACACAGGAGGAAATATTAGTAGGAGCCACACATCACTGGATTTCTTTAACAGCATTGCTTTTTCTATTGCCAATTTATGAGAGCTCCTGTCCTCCCAGTTTGACTGTGATGATTAAGCACATGATGACGCTCTGTGCACTGTGTATTAACCCATGAATGCCTTGACATGTTTTAAAAGTGTTTTTTTTTTATGTTGTTGTTGCTTTTTTGTCTTTTGGTTTTTAAGTAACGATTCAAGTAATTTAAATAATGGTTTGAATGTGTGGAAACAAGTTGCCAGTGGGGACATATCTGCAGTTGGAACCCCTGCATAGCAAAAAAAGATGGATCTATTCAGTAAAAAAGTGGTAATGAGTTTCAAAGTCATAACTTTTACTTTGAAATAATAACTATAAGTTTAAAAGTCATAAATTGTACTTTGAGTACATTATCCAATGTTATGAATTAGTTTTCTATATCGTAATTAAATTTAATTTACGTTCAAGTCATAATTATGAGTTTTAAATTCATACATTTTACTTTTCAATGTCATGAGTGAGTCAAATTCCTCCACACCAAACTCACTCATCCATGTCTTGATGGACCTTGCTTTGTGCACTGGTGCGCAGCCATGTTGGAACAGGTAGGAGCCATCCCCAAACTTTTTCCACAAAGTTGGGGGCATGAAATTGTCCAAAATGTCTTGGTATTCTGAAGCATTAACAGGTCCTTTCACTGGAACGAAGGGGCCAAGCCCAGCCCCTGAAAATCAACCCCACCACCAAACTTTACACTTGGCACAATGCAGTCAGGCAAGTACTGTTCTCCTGGCAACCGCCAAACCCAGACTAGTCCATCAGATTGCCAGACAGAGAAGCATTATTCGTCAATCCAGAGAACATGTCTCCACTGCTCTAGTGTCCAGTGGCGGCATGCTTTACACCACTGCATCCGACGCTTTGCATTGCACTTGTTGATGCAAGGCTTGGATGCAGCTGCTCGGCCATGGAAACCCATTCCATGAAGCTCTCTATGCACTGATCTTGAGCTAATCCGAAGGCCACACAACGCTTGGAGGTCTGTAGCTATTGACTCTGCAGAAAGTTGGCGGCTTCTGCACACTGTGCGCCTCAGCATGTGCTGACACTGCTCTGTGATTTTATGTGGCCTATCACTTCGTGGCTGAGTTTCTGTTGATCCCAATCTCTTCCACTTTATTAAATTACCACAACAGTTGACCATGGAATATTTATTAGTGAGGAAATTTCATGAAAGGACTTGTTGCACAGGTGGCAACCTATCACACTAACACTCAGTAACGCTCCTGAGAGCCACCCATTCTTTCACAAATGTGTGTAGAAGCAGTCTGCATGCCTAGATGCTTGATTCTATACATTTGTGGCCATGTGATGTGATGTGAAGTGATTGGAACACCTGAATTCAATGATTCTGAGAATATACCAATACTTTTGGCAATATAGTGTGTGTATGAAAAACATCTCCCATGAACATACTCTTAAACTTTGACATCCTACCCAGAGGAGTTGAAGCTGTTATAGCTGCAAATGGTGGGCCAACTTCATATAAAACCCTAAACATTTAGAATGAGATGTCATTAACCTTCATGTGCATGTAAAGGCAGGCGTCTCAAAACTTTTGGCAATATAGTGTATGTGTGTGTGTGTATATAATATATATATATATATATATATATATATATTATATACACCATTGAATTTAAATGATATGATACTGATATTATGTCAATTATATATTATTTAGTGTTTAAATTTAAATTATATGAATTAAAAACTTTATTTTTTCCCAACATGAACTAACTGCTGCCTGACTATATTAACGTGTACAGTATCTGACCTTGTTATGCTCTTAAGCTATATTGTTCTAAAAGATTACTCAAGGTGAGTAGCTTTTTAGATTGTTGACTCTTAGAGAGACAACGTAACAGAATGAAGTGTTATTCTGGATTACAAGTGTGGCTCTTTTATAAAAAGGCATTCTTCTCCCCTCCATTGATAATGATCACATGCTCACTGACAGATGTCTCCGATCTCTCCAGTTGTGATGTTTTGTGAGATTTGTTAGGGGCTTTGTTATGGCCTGCTGTTTGTTACTGTGTGATAGCAAGTCAACATATATCAGCATTACATGATAGGCTTTTTTTTTTTTTAATCATGCATTTCTCTCTTTACGCCTTACAATGACATCCTATAAATGTTTTTCAATAATATGTACATCTCCAAAATTAGTATGTATTTAATAAATACATAAATAAATAAATAAATAAATAAATAAATAAATAAATAAATAAATAAATAAATAAATAAATAATATAAAATAAAATAAAGATGTACAATTAATAACTGGCAGCAGTATATAATAAATTACATAAACAGTGGCAGCTTGTGGTGTAATTTATATATATATCATATATATTATATTTATATATATATAAATATATATAATATATATATATTTCAGTGAAAATGTGTCATTATTAAGCACCGTGAAGGTCAAATACTTTCGCTTTGACATTCACAATCACATTTAATCTCTTGCATACATGATGATGTCAGCCTGGGAATGCATTTTCCACAATGAAGAGATTGTTTTGAAGTTTGTATAGTGCTGTAGAGGGACTTGAGGGTACTTCTCCAATGGGGGAAATCTTACAGCCACAATAGGGTTACTCTACATACTCCATGGGTCAGATCATAACTCAATATGCAGTACCCTTAAAAGTTCCACCACAAAACCTGGAACTCTCAAATAAAGTACTATAAGTATTGTACTTTCAATAGATGTAATTAATATGACAGCAAAGCTGCTCAACTCACTCATACTGCATGCATGTGTTTGAGAGTATAAAAGCTGTTTAACTCACTCATATAGCTTTAGACTGCTGCATGTGTTTGAGAGTATAAAAGCTGTTTAAATTACTCATATAGCTTTAGACTGCTGCATGTGTTTGAGAGTATAAAAGCTGTTTAACTCATTCATATATCTTTAGACTGCTGCATGTGTTTGAGAATATAAAAGCTGTTTAACTCATTCATATAGCTTTAGACTGCTGCATGTGTTTGAGAATATAAAAGCTGCTTAACTCATTCATATAGATTTAGACTGCTGCATGTGTTTGAGAATATAAAAGCTGTTTAACTCATTCATATAGATTTAGACTGCTGCATGTGTTTGAGAATATAAAAGCTGTTTAACTCATTCATATAGAGTTAGACTGCTGCATGTGTTTGAGAGTATAAAAGCTGTTTAACTGACTCATATAGCTTTAGACTGCTGCATGTGTTTGAGAGTATAAAAGCTGTTTAACTCATTCATATAGATTTAGACTGCTGCATGTGTTCAATAGTATAAAAGTTGGAGATGAGAAATTAGAACATCTGAAAAAAAGCATTGTCCACATTTTCACTAACCACAACCAGATGACTGTATTGTCAAGATTTATGTACAACGCAACAAATCTCATGTGTTGCTTCATAGCACCCCAGAACTCAGGAATTCTGGTAAACTTGACTGGACTGTATATTCAGAGGAGCCCCCTTCCCCCACACACATGGAGGAGCAGATTGGTGGAGGCACATTCTTTCCTGAAATTGCAGAAAGTGTGTGAACATGCAACATTCTTACAACAAAAACGAATGTTGCAAGCACTCAATGCAATCCATTGCATATATAAAGAGTTCAGAGAATAGGACTAAGTAGAAATGCATACTGCGGGAAGGGGAACAACATAAGACATGTAAAGGGAACAAAGTCTTTAAATGATATGGACACACAGAGCACATCATCTCCATTCTTACAAAATAAACATATGTGATGTCCACATACACACTGGCTACGTGTTGAATTGTCTTAGATGGGT
Source organism: Typhlichthys eigenmanni (assembly GCA_027564635.1). Lineage (NCBI taxonomy): Eukaryota > Metazoa > Chordata > Actinopteri > Percopsiformes > Amblyopsidae > Typhlichthys > Typhlichthys eigenmanni. The sequence continues at coordinate 24,353 of JAODUK010012098.1, read as the reverse complement.
ATTGCGTGAAACAGTGTTCAGAACCAGTGGTGACAGAAGTGACAGAGAAATGGATGTTGTGGGGATAAGGATCTTACCAGACGAGGCAAAAAGAAGCTGTAAGATTCCGCCATGTATTCCGTCTTTTGACATATGTTTAGATGCTTCCTTCTTGTTATCTGGTTCCTGCAAACAATGCATTTTCCTCTGGATATTAATGGTATCCACACTAAATGCTTTGTGTGCTTTTTTTATCACTTGTCCGCAGTGGATTAATGCCGTATAACAAACACATAGGAAGCACATTCTCTGTGATTGTTGAGACCATTATGCACCAACAACAGGAGACTTGACAGGATATTAAAGGCCATTAGCACAGGGTCGGTTCCAGGATGAGTGGAATGGGGGGGGTCATTTGAGTTTTTCAAGGGGGCACACATTTACAAAGCAAATGAGGGATTAAATAACAGTTACATAATGTGCCGGAAGGTGTAGTCGGCGTGCTATTCCAGTAATAGCCAATACCCATATCCAATTAAATAATACTGTATATTGAATAAGTCCAATTGAATACATAAAGGAAAAATACATGTAACCACAAACACCATGAGCAAGTTTGTAGGCCGGGACTTTGTTGGAACATAGGCTTATAGCAATTATTTCTGAGAATTGTATCGTATATTAAAAGTATAGTCACGATTGCAAGCTAAACGTAAGCACATTTTTGTCAAATTCAACAAATATCTCCTCGCAATTCGCTATCTCACCCTTCTCTGTGCGTGTTGAAAAAGTAAGCCAACACTTCTACACAGCACTGGCTCCGTAAAAAGAAACATAAAGTGGCGAACACTGCTCGTAACACTAACAATCTACGATTCAAGGCTTTAGCAGAAAACATCCCGGTACAGGAATATATAGTGGAAGTGCTAAGGGGTATGGACGTCAGTGGCTGGGGTACCAAGGTGGATTCTGATGAGGTGGAACTGTTCTGACTGCTGCAGGAAGCTCATTCCACCAGTGTCACGGGCCGTGCTCATCTATAGTGTGTGTGTTGCCTTCTTCGGCTCCTCCATGTTCCCCTCTCACAGCTCTCAGGCCCCTCCGCCAATCATCAGCCTCACCTGTTGCCCTTGCCCTAATTAGTCCTAGTGAATTTCATCTTTGTTCTAACCTTTTTTTGTGCTGTTTGCGTTTTGCCACCAAACGCATTGGCACTGTAACTATTTGCCTGCCTCGTTTTTTGACCAAAGCCGAACTTTGCCTCGCCTGCCAACCATTGCTTGTTTTTGCCTTTGCTCCTGTCTGTACGATTATATTAAACTAACATCATTCTGTGCCCAGGTGAGCTTGTGGGACACATTCCCTTTCCTAGCAACCATTGCAGCACCAGATAGAGAAGAATCTAGACTGGGCTGATTGGCTCTTGAAGTCTCAAATTGACAGAGTTGCCAGCAAGGTAGGTGGAAGGCTTGATAGCATCTGTCTGGGGCCTGGAAACTGACCATTGCTTAAAGGTAGAGCTGGGCAGTTCTCTATCTATCCCGCCTTAGGCCAACATAAGTACTTAATTAAATAGGATGGGCCGTGATTAGAACAAGTGATGGTCTCGGAAAAGGTGGGTTACGGAGGAGAACGATAGTTTAACAAGTTGCATACTGCACCTACAGCAACGAGCAGTTGCAGTAGTCATGACATAATTTAATTCAATAACTTTACAGTAGGTCTGTTTTATATAGAAGATTTAATTTTAAATCAGCACAATAAACATTCTTTTAATTAATGCAACTTACACTGAGAATATAAATTCATGAGCAGGTAGTAAGGGCTAGTTTTGATTTAAGGATTCTCACATTAAAGTCTACACTGTACATCAGGAATGACCATTATGGTAGAGGCTAAAGGTTTTGTGATTTTGGAGCATTCTCCTCTTGGCTATAGGCAAGTATAACCAGCATTAAATTGGCAACAATTAGATTTTTGTTTGGCAAATGGCAGTCTTGACAGTATGCCTATGTGTAATCTTAAAAGTGTTGGGGGGGGGGGGGGCAGTGGTATAGAGGTAAACTTCTTTCATTTTCAACTTCACAATGAAGCTCCTAATATGTTTAATGAGAAAGAACAGAGAGCACAGTGTGCTCTTTGTGTTCATATAAGGCAAACCCTATGAGCTTTGCCCAACCCTTGGTGTTCTTTCCCCAGCTTTGATTTCTATTCCTTTTTCTGGCCTCTTTTTACATCATTTTTTCAGTTGATGCGTTTCACGTTCATTGTTGTTGTAGAATGTTTGTATTCTTTCAGATTCACTCATCTCCTGCATATTCAGGAATGCATGTGCCTTCACTAACAATCGACAGTATATCTCTAAGGGCTCACCATTCAAATTCACATACTCATCATTCAAATTCACTGGAAAGTCTGGGTTCCGCTATGAAGCAATAGATGAGCGTATATTCAAGGGGTATACATTAATTTTACAGTCATCTATTGTTAGTGAAAGTGTGGACTCTGATCTGTGTCTTTTTTTTCAGATTATCACCACATGTTCTCATTAAAACACTTCTACATCTTCTTCATGACTGATAGCCTATGTCTAGTGACCGACAGACTAGTGACTGTCAACAGCTTAATATTGCAAATGTGTAGACTATACAACAGGCAGTGGTCAAGCAGTATAGGCTAACCTTAATAATGTTATAATCCATAAAATAAGATATTTAATTATCAGAGTTACGCAGTTTCACTTCGATATAAATTCTAGGCTACTAAAGTACAATATTGTATTTCTGAGAATCAGGTGGTGGGACATTTTGAGCGATGATGCAATGACTCATGGACTGGAGTAGCTTATGTATCATGTATCACGTTTGTGATTTTCCCGATGGAAATCCCCTCAAGGAGGCCTAATGCACTGTGTCCAAACCTCTCAACAAAACCTTCTCTTCATCGGGGGAAATGTCGTCATATTCCAACCAACAGAGATGGGTGGAAAATAAAAGCAAAAGTTCTCGAAAATAAAAGTAAAACTATTTGATTCTGATAAAGATTTTGACTGTGCTCATCATTACTAATTTTTGATGATATGTAGCTCCCCCTACATGTTGAATGAAGGAAGGTTAGGCCAGTTTTGTCATGTGTGCATATTGTGCATTTTTCTTTCTGTAAATGTATTTCATATTATATTCCAAAAATGAAATATTCATAATTTAAATCGTAAATATATAATATATTATAACGATACTATTAAATAATAAACGGTTAGGTAAAGTTGTTTCAATTATTTAACACTAGGTGGAAGCATTGTGCCAATTGAAATACAATGACTAGCGCCAGATGTTTTGTCCCCAACTTGTGTCACAGTCTCTCTCTCTCTCTCTCTCTCTCTCTCTCTCTCTCTCTCTCTCTCTCTCTCTCGTATAACAGGAACACATTGCTGTAATTATAATGTGCAATGCATTATCATACTGTATGAATTCGGTGTCGCACACTAACAACCAGCAACCACATGTCTGAGACATCTGCCAGTGAATTACTTTAGCTGTGAATTAATCATTATCAGTGAAGGGGAAGATAATGCCCTTTCATGAAGCAACCACTCAGCCACAGTTAATTTTTCTCTTTTATAGTCAGCACATGTATTGTTAATCTAAACCACTTGAATACACAACTAGTCACTAGTAGCCTGATGTAACCATTTCTCATTTTTGCAAAAACTGAGCTGAGAGCAATAGGCGGGAAAAACAAAGTCACCCTGACTTAGAACAGAGTGATGGAGAAGTAGATAAGTAGAAGTAGTAGAAGTAGATGAGAAGTAGAAGTAGATACTAGATGAACAAGTACTTTTTTTAATCTTTCACACTGTTCATACTGTGTTTTGCTAAATGAAATAATATAATGTATATCCACTTCCATTTCTTAAAGTCTATATAAGAATATTTGAGCATTTGTATCACTTCAAATATCAAATATCCAAAAAGGTATTGGAAACAATATGGTATAATCTTATGTCATAAATCAATCATATACATATTAATTAAATGTAAAATAAAATCAGGTAATTACAATTGAATAATTTAAAAATAATTTAAATAGTTAAGGAGGGGGTAGGTGTTCATTTTCTTCAAGAATATCTGGGATTTTACCCATGACCTTTTGGGTAGTTTAGTCAACCACTAGGTTATGGGTTTATACCTAATGGTTTTCTCCACTTGATTGTATTATCGCCAGCAGTCTGACCTTCAGACATATTTGTTCTCTGATTAAATTTAAGATAAAGTTTGCATTTTATCTTAAATAATTGGTTTCCTTGATACACCATTTTGTCATTCACTTAATTTACTCCATTTGATCAATTGCTTCTTATGAGTAATCCACATGGTTTGGTTCATTCTAATCCAGGACGCCATAGTTTTGAAGTTTGAAGTTTGAAGTAAAATTAAGGCTTGTTTCAGAAATAAGTCTTAATTAACTATCCTATTCAAGCCTAGTGATTAAATTAAATACATCTTATACTTAATCAATACACACTTTCTCAGATCTTTGGTTGTTATGGTGAAAGAGTAATCCTCTGTTTGTGACTTCTTTAAACATGGAGCTTGGCTGTCTTTCTGTGGTTTATTTTTACCTCGTTTATTTTGGGCAGTCTCCAACTTCGCAGCACTGCAGATGGACACATTCTCACAGAGTTACACAGGCGTCGGCTTTTTTTGATAGTCTCTCCGGTCCACTTTCTCTGGTTAGGGTTTGAAGCTGGGACCATGTCCTTAAGGCCCGCCAGCCAGCTGAATGCTGTTGTTGTCCCACTCAATGTCCTTGTCCTTTCACTCTGTATAAAAAAACATGGCTTTATAGCTCTCAGTTTTCTCTGTGACCATCGTGTGTGCAGCGTGTGTGCATCCGTTTAAGCAGAACTCTTTGTCATTCAAATACTTATCTTACCATCTGACCACCCCCGGGTCCAGGCAAAACATCATGAATAAATAAACAGGAGTAGCAGGAAGGTAATATCCCACACTCGGGTTAAAGAGGGGATTAACATAGGACAGAAGGGTTCCTATGGTGCTCCAGGGACAATTCAGAGGATGGGCAATGATGGGCAAGATTTTCAAAGAGGAGCAGCACAACTTGGTGCATTGTAGATATTGACATAAATCTGAGACTGAGATCACTGAGATCACTGAGCAAGGGTCAAGGGTCAAGGGGTGGGGCGGAGGGGAGACAGAAACATAAGCCTGGTCTCTATGGATGGTCATTGATTTTCTATGCTTGACATTCACATTGCGGAAGAAAAAAGTGGAACACGGCGCCAGGGTCACAAAACATGCACTAACGAGGAGCAGCTGATACAAGATAGCCAACAGCCCAGCCAGACATGTGAAACCCAATAGTACAAGCACTACCACTACCCATCTGGACCCAGCTGCTAGGGACTGTATGCAGGATTGCCTTAGGATTTCCTTCATAACCACCCCCAGAGCTTTGCATTAGAAACCCCGCTGATCAGCCTAAAGGAGACACAACAGCAATTACCTTGTGAAAAGCGAAAGGATGCACGGGGGCTTAAATGGTCTCCCCCACTCTTCCCCCCCCCCCCCCACTTCCCCAGTCAGAGGCCTCTTGGGCACCATTAACACCCTGAGATAGGGGCAGTCTCTTCCAAGGCATGGGTAAGGCTTGAGAGTACAACATCTGGAAGGAATTATGCTCAAACTGCCCAAGGGTGAGATGGAGGAAAATGAGCGTGTGTGTATGTGTGAACGCATTACAGTATGCGTGCGTGCGTGCGTGGAGTGAATGCTTTAATGATTTTGTTATCTGTGATTTGGGTCATGACCTCTTCTGTACCAACATTTCAGAGTATGGGTGGGTGTGTGTGTGTGTGTGTGTGTGTGTGTGTTTGTGTGTGTGTGGGGGTGGGGGTTGTTTGGAGACAAAGGGATATATATATGTTGAGGGACTGTGTGTGAGTGAGTGTATGTGTATTGCATGCGTGTGTTTTTGTTCCCGCATGTGTGCACGGAGCCTGCACGCATGTATGGCTCTTTGTACACGCTACTTGTCTGAAGACCGGGCCTTTCACTGGACGACAGGATGTGGAGTTTGCGATCCCTGGCAACAGAGCAGCTCCATCTGAGCCGGGCTCAAAACAAGATGGCTTTGTGTGCGTGTGTGTGTGAGATGGCCACCACTGGCCCCCTCTCTTCGAACCCTCCCCCCCTTTTATACCTACGGACAGACAGACAGACTCGGGGCTGAGCACGCCAGGTGCTGGCTCTCATTAGACGCACAGTGAGCCAGCTGCCCTGCTGCCTATTAGAGCTGACGTCACTCCAGCAACCAGAGGACCTGGCTGACTCAAGGAGCGTATCTTGACCAAGACAGGCAGCGGTACAGTTCATTCTGTTCATTTGTGGTCTTTGCTGCACTCATTTGTATTTAGCACTGGGTTTTTATTTTTGAAAAGAATCTTGTTGATCTTATTCCCGGAATATAATGCAACTTTTTAGATGATTACTGTGACTAATACAATTTGGTCTGAAGCCCATTAGTACATTTCCATTACATTTAGTCAGAGCAATCTTGTTGTACAATATTTGTAAGCATCACTTACGAATGCAGGGTGAATGCAGGGCATTCTGGGCAATGGAGTACTGATCCTTATCTGAAACCAGAGATCAGTGTGTCCGTAGAGGGAGCATTTTCTGGGCCACGGGCTGCCCTGTGAGCCAATTACTCACCCACCCATCTGTGATTAATGAAAAGGCTCGTAGAGCAGCTCTGGAACATTCTTTGCTATTTCGTGAGACTTTCCTGGCCATGTAGTTTTCACACCCCCACCCACCACCGACCCCCTACTACTTTATACAGAGCAAGCTGAGTCCTCTCCATAACATGAACACATGCTGGGCTCTGCCAAGTGCCTGGGCCCAAAGGAGACAGGTCCTAGACACTCTGTCCTGTCTCCTCCTTCTCCTTCTCCTTCTCCTCCTCCTCCTCCTTCTCCTTTTCCTCCTCCTCCTCCACCTCCTTCTCCTCCTTCTCCTTCTCCTCCACCACCTTCACCTCCTTCTCCTCCTACACCGTCTCCTTCTCCTCCTCCTACTCCTCCTCCTTCTCCTCTTCCTACTTCTCCTTCTCCTCCTCCTTCTCCTCTTCCTACTTCTCCTTCTCATTCTCCTTCTCCTCCACCACCTCCACCTCCTTCTCCTCCTCCTCCTCCTCCTCCTCCTTCAGCTACACATTGTCATCAACCTGTCATCTTCTCCTCTGTTTGCTTCCCTGTCTGCGCCTCCTCCAGCGTCCCCCGGCATCGGGACGGAGCCCCCGCTTCACAGACCTCTCCCGGAGAGAACCATGAGCTCACCAGCGGGCAGGAAGTTAGGGGGCTTAGGTTGCTCCTGTGAGAGCCAGCCCACTCTGTCCCATGTGTGCGTATTGGGTTCAGTGGGAGGATAGAGAGAGAGCGAGAGAAAGAGGGAGGGGGAGGATGGGGGGTAAAGAGTTCTGGGGCCCACAGGGGGGTGTGGAGTTCCCCCCACTTGCGTGGGTCACACTACAGGGCATTGGGCGTTAAGCCGGCGTGACTCTGGAAGCTGGATCCAGGTGCAGGAACTGCCCAAGTCCCTTCGGACTGCAGAACAATATAGAGAAAACGCAAAACAAAAAAGGGGGAAGATTCGCAAATGACAAAAGATGTGTTGCGCGTACGACCATTAATAGGCTACTGTCTACAGAATCGTCTATTCCCCCGGACTGAGGGAATCATCATACTTCGTAACTGCGGGGACAAGAGATGTCTTAAGTGGGTCAATGACCTTGAGTGTTTATTGGCCTCTTCCTGCCAAAGTTTTGCATTGCCTCAACAAATGACATCAGTGGGAGTGTTAATCCACGCTGATTCAACTCTTGGCTGAACACACCCGCCTATCCATATCAAGGGTACTTTATTATGTCCAATTCACTGAGGTTAAGGCTCCAACTTGCCCTCTGTGAACGGCACTGGTTTATTATCAGCGCTGATGCGTGCACATGCCCATGTACAATCAAACGGATATGAACAATTACAGCCGTAAGCAATAATGCGTTTAATGTGTGATGTCCTCATAACACTGCAATAGGCTATATAATAGATTATAGAACTACACTGATTCAACTCTTGGCTGAACACACCCACCTAAACCTAACTTGCCCTTCGTGAACAGCGCTGGTTTATTATCAGCACTGATGTATTCTAACATATTGTACTGTATATCATGTCAGCGTTTTCTTACACCATTATGTAAATGATATAATCACAGGTCATTAAGTTATAGATTTTAGATTTGGTTTCTCCATTAATTCCATCACTTCAGTTCAGCACTATAGCCCTCATACTTTGTTCTAATGTGTGTGTGTGTGTGTGTGTGTGTGGATGGAGGGGGGGCTGCTCTGGTTCATGCTATCGATCCCTTTCCATTTCATCCATCAGAACTGTGACATGAGAGTGCATAGCTCAGTGTGTAAATGGAGGATTGGGCGAAATGGATCCTGAGGCTATCACACACACACACACACACACACACGCGCGCACATGGCCATTACACATGACCTAGCACCCAATAGGAACACAACGCAAATCCATTTCCAGACACACCTGCCTCTCCTAACCAAGGCAGAGGTGGGTAGTTCCAACATGTTTGTTGACAGCAGGCACTGGTTTGTGCTGACGGCAGCAGGAACAGCTCCAGAGGGCTTGGGCCAGGCCTAGGCTTGGCCTATCTCTCCCATCCCACATTTACATTAGGCAGATCACTCATGAGTACTTCCACAGAAAATGGGAAAAACAGAACACCTCTCTGGAGGCAAGGAGGTGTGTGTGTGTGTGTGTGTGCGTATGCGTGTGTGTGTGTGGTTTCTTTTGTTGGGAGGAAGGGGGAGGGGGGCATATTGATAGATTTTTTCCTCATCTCATCCAAACGTCCTGCCTAGAGGGACACTAGTGTGTCTATATCCAGATGTGACGGAGTGAATCGGAGCAGAACAGTTAGTTCATCCAGTGTTTGTGCATCACTTCTATTTTACTTCAGGCGGCATCCGACTGTTTCAAAACACCTCTCGTTCTGCTGACAGGCACTTTGTCAGCGGCCGGATGACAGATAATGCACACATGCACACATGCACACATGCACAATCAAACCGATTTAATTACAGCCGTAAGCAATAATGCATTTAATGTGTCCACATAACACTGCAATAGGCTATAGAATAGATGATAGAACTCTTGTGTCTCAGTAAATAAGACCAGTTATCTATCATGATCTGCCTTCTCTGTATTGTGTGTTGAGTCCATGTGAAGGCTCTGTGTGTCCTAACAGCCGTTCTCCCTTCTTACTGCCAATATTCATACTGTGGTGAAGCCGAACGTTCAGCAAGAATCAGCAACGGGGAGGACATTCACAGATACACTCTGAACCCTCACAATGAGAACATTCAGACTAGCCAGAGATGAACAGTTCTCCTTCAGCTTGTTAGCCAGCTAGCTAGCCGCACGCCACAGTGGTCTGTGGTAAATGATTAGCATGTGCTGTTGTTGCGCGCTGGAGATAATGCTGGAGCAAAACGACGCTGCGATGCTCAACGTAGGGTATCCTGTTGTTTTATGGAGTTATCTAACGTGGGAATGGTCCAACACAACTGGGAGAGTTAAACGGAAAGAGAACACATTTAATAGAGATAAGGAGAAGGCAGGCTTCGTTTATGGGAAGCGTTAGAACGAAGCGAGACAAAATCCAAAGGGGCCAGTGTCAGCATGACTTGATGGAACGCTTTGCTTGTGTGTGTGCGTGCGTGCGTGCCTGTGTTTGTGTGATTGTGTGATATAAAGATAGATATGGAAAAAGGCAAAGAGAGAGCGACTGAAAGAGCAATGTACAAGCACAGACAGATGAGGTAAGGTCACAGGGACTCCGAGGACGGGCCTAGGTGGAAATGTCACAAGGGAAAACTGAGAGAGGGAATAGTTTGGGATAATTGAAGTGTATCCTTGAAATGGAGTGTTGGAAGTGTAGGGAATGAGCGCGACAAGGAGAGAAGGCGATAGGGAAGGAGTTAAGGGGCTAGGGTCCCGGGCAGGTCTGGTTCCCATTAGACCAGAGAGGCCTGGGGTTGGTTTATTTATACAGGCAGAACGTCCCTGAGGAGCGCAGCGGCAGCCCGATGTTGCTCCTCCCTCCTGAGCCGACATGGAGGGGAATATCAGCTGCAATGCGTCACTCTCTCACCCCGCCGATCCCCCTTCTTCCCACCCACCCACTTGGAACCGACTCCAAACGGACCCTTCTAAACTGTTTACGGATGTACAGTGTTTATGTGCTATTCATGAGAGCCGGGCCGTGAGTTCCTGTTAGTTCCCCTGGCCTGGAGTGTCCCAGAAACTCTGCCCTTTCAGAGATGTGTCATTAACATGCGAACCTTACACTGCCTCTCGATCGTCTTGGCTTTGTCTAACGGGCATGCACAGACAGGTCTGTCAGTCATACGGGTTGGGCTTTAACACAGCAATTGCACGCTCCTTTTTAAACATTATTGCAGGGTCATTACATCCATTCTCCATCATAGAGTAAAAACATTTGGGCGATGCGGTTTTCATCTGAAACTCTCTTTCTGAATGATTTTAATGGAGCCTCCATTGATTTCAGTGATAGTGCAACATTAGTCCTTTCCCCTATACCATGACTTCCCAGCTTGATGTTTTGGTGCCGCAATCCCTGTGAAGTAAATGTCGTAGGCAGTGGCTAGGATTAAGGGCAATAAAGCGTCCCGTCACGGTGCGGCAGCTCTATAGGTGCGTAAAGCCAAGCGTGACTGGCGGAAGGAGTGTGACAGCGAGACCACTGTGAGGGGACAGAGGGGCTGTAAAACATCTGAGAGCCGAGCGGTGTCCGAGTCGGCGTGGAAAAAGACACCTGGTGGGGTCGCAGGCCGAGTGGTGCCACGCTCTCGTCTGCTAATCCCCGGTGCATTAGCGGTGTTGGTCTAGCGGGGTGAGGAAAAGCAACAGGCTGATGTTTCACCCTCGGTGCTCTGCTGGGAGGGGTGGGGGAGCGGAACTGTGATTTATAGAGCCCAGAACTTCACTCCAGCTTTTCCTGGAATTTGGGGGTGTTTTTAAGGCCTGTCTGAGGAGGTTAGGGGCAAGTTTAGCTTATAAGGGACATAGGAGCAATATTTCCCAGTGGCACTTAAATCAATGATATAAACATTCTGTTTTGCACATTGCATTTAGTTACAAGGCCTCTTAAAGCTTTCTCTTGACAAAGCTGAAAAGCTTCAATTAGGCTGTGGTATTGAAATTAGACGAGGTCAGCAGTGCAAACAATTAGGCAAGCAGCTTTGATCCGGTTTGAAGCTGGGAAATAGAATAAGAAGGACTCGTCTAATAATGTCTAAAAGAACTAAAGCAAGTGCAATAACTTTTAGAATTACATTAAATGTTAAGTTGGTCAAATGTAATATTGTTGAAATACGCTTGGTCTGAAGTGAATGAAGAGCATTGTAAAAGTTAAAGATAGGCTATAGTCAGCTATTACACATTAAATATCTCCTTGCATTTCACTATCTTACCGTTCTCTGGTTGTGCTGAATAATTAATCTGGTACTTTTGAACAACCCTGGTTCTGTAAATAGGAACATAAATAAAGTTGAAAACACCGCTCAGAACAACAATGTCCTTGGCTTCGCAATGCATTTCAATGTGTGGGGCATTGGTGGGGCGGAGCTTCTGAGGGAGTTTATTTTGATTTGAGCTTGAAGTTAGCAAGTGTTCTCGAGAATGACTAATCCTGCCTTTAATAGTTTTAGGCAATGCATGTTGGTTAGTGTTTGTGATTGTGTGTGTGTCTTATGAATTATTAGATTGATAATAATGTAGTGTATTATTGTGCTGCTGCAAATATTCATAATAAACACATACGATTCTAACATTATTTCAGTCTAGACTGTGGTCAAATTGCAGATCTACTATAAGAAACAACACTTTGTTCAATCTGTTTTAGGTTTGCATTATCATTACCAGTCGTGGAGCTGTTAATTTAACTCAGCAGTGATTTGTGTTATCCTGCAGCTATATTTTCCTCTGACATTTAGGATAAACACTATTCTCTGATATACCCCCACAAGGAGTGAAGCAGACAAACATATACATACAGTATACTATACATACTTGAAAATAGACATCCCACCAACACACACAGGCCCACACACACAAAAACGCACACAACCACAATGTTTCACACACACTATACCCTAAGGAGACTTGTAAATACACTGCAAAACATGGACCCCATCAATTACAATTCCCATCAGCCATTTGTGGCTCTTGCTGAGGGAAATGCCCATAACTGAAGGAAGGATAGCCCAAGGCCTTTTCACAGTTAGTGTTGTCCAATTTAACTAGGAGTCGAATTGGATACTCATGCTGAAGTCTAGCTGTTTTAGTATAGTCTCACATGAAACCCATGGCTGCAACAGCATTACTCAGCTTAGCTAGCTCTCTGAGCGGGATCTTCCCAGATGGCAAACATCAGTGCCAGTCCCCCCGCCCCGCTCCACACACACACACACACACACACATACACACCATTGTGTGAAAGCCTCAGGCCCAGAAGTTTGCCTCCTAGTCACTAGTCATGGGTTGGATGCAGCTATTTCAGTATGACTCCTTTCAAATGATTGAGTGCGGCATCTAATACAAGACAGTGTGATCCAGCCATCTGTCATCATCTCTGTCTCTGTAGGCGGTGCAGACTGGATTTCAGCAGGGGAAAAGTGATGGCAAGATCTCTAGATGATGTGTCCTGATTGTTCACAGAGGATTCTGGAGCAGGGCTGTGAAATTGTGATATTAATTGTGCAGTTTGTCCAATCGTTGCTTATACCATGTTCACATGCAGGGTTATTACACTGTGATTGGCTGTGGCCTTGTGTCACTCTAGATCTGATTGGACTTGGCTCATGAGCTCATGATGTAATTACGCTAGAGCTGGAGCACCCTCGTCTTCCATCCTGACCCCCCTCACTGCACACTGGAGCCATGTGGGTCCACGTAAAATCCTTCCTGGCCATGACATTTTGGAGGATCAAAGGTCATATGGGAATGATATGTATGTCTAAAACACTGAATAAAATGTACACCGTATAACAGTATCTGAACAACATATACAGTGAACAACTAAGCACAGCCATTACGTAGGTGTCACAGAATGAGTGATTAAGGGACGGGCCACGTAAAGGATTATATTATTAGCAGCCAACCACATATTACGTCACCTTCCTAAAATAATGACCTAAGTCATTAAAAAAAACAATGATGCTTAAATAATCTCCTCATGATGCTGGCCACCACTGGTTAAATCGCCTACATACTCAGTTGAAAATATCCTGTGATTCTACCCCTGACCTTTAACCTATAGTATAATAACTATATAATGTGTATATAATGTCGATATAATGGCTAATATTTGGTTCAGCATTTTGTGTTTTCTGTAAAATCTGAAAAAATGACATAGGCCATTATTTTAGGAAGGCAAACGAAAGAGATCAAATAGCGTGCTGATTGGAACATGGATGCCAACACCTCCTCATCACATGCCTGCTGGGCATCCGGAGCTGCCGGTTATCCAATCACCCAGTCCAGATCAGCTGGATATGTGGAGCACCAAATGACCAAACGCTAACATCTGTGCGGTGTTACTGAAGAATGCTACCGTGGGATGTTACATTAGATTATATGTAGTTAGATAAGATGCATTAGAACAGCATTTGGCCTCTGTAACTAGAAGAAAATGGGGAAAAGCAGATACAGGTCCACATTGACCACGTGGAAATGAGTGGCTCACAGTAACAACAATAAGGCAGAGATGAACCTACAATTCAATTGCATCCCAACCTAGTGGACCAATACAGTCGTTTTCTTACTTGGCTGCTACAGATTTGCACGGCAGTTACTAGGATGGTTACTAAGGTTGGGGAGGGGTGTTTTGCCAGCACAACCTTGGTGGAGTGAGCCCTGGATGACTGGAGGTGCTCCAGCTGCAGCCAATAATAAGCAGTGGGCAGGGAAGTGAGTGCTGATGGGAGGAATGTCTCAGGGAACACATCAAAGCATATATTCCCGGGTGGCTTGTTTAGGGCTCGGCCACAGTGCAGGGGGCAGTACATAAACCAAAAGGTGCTTTAAATCCCAGCAAACGTTAAGTCGTCTATATCACCCAAGGTATTTGAAATGCATACGTTTATATTTAGACTGAAAACAAATTTAGATTAGAATTGAAAACAAATTTAGATTAGATTGAAAAATAAAAACACTATTAAAAATTCTACCCTGAAATCAATAATACTACTATTAGTTGGTGTTATGTGTGTATAAATGTTCCAATGTAATGACATATTTAAAAGTAAGAGAAACAAAAACACATTTCCATTCAATTCCATATGGTGCTCCCTCAAAAGATCCTCCACACATTGGAAACACATTGCCAGTGTTGTGTGGTGCGGACTGCACCACCGTGTGTTGCTAATTAATTACAGAGCCAGGGCTGTGTAGAAACACCAGAATAATTTTTCAGCACGCACACAGAAAGGACAGAAGGGAAACCAAGAAGAGATATACGATAAATTTACGCTGAACTAGCTTTACAATAATTTTGCAGCTGTTTGCTAAATAAATGAGGGCTCCACAATATTCCCGTCTGTAAATGACCACAAATTAGACAGAGTTGCTTTGTCAATTTCCCTTGTGTTCTTCTGCGTAACCATTTTCTTGTGTAGGTGATTGTCTGACCTATTTCCAGCACTCGTCTGGAGCCAAACTGTGTGTGCGTGTGTGTGTGTGTGTTTGTGCGCGTGTGTGTGTGCGTGTGTGTGTGTGTGTGTGTGTGTGTGTATGATTATATTGTGACTATATAGAGAGGTGCTTCAGGCTATATCAGGAAAGTGTGAGTTTTAGACCCCTGATGGCCTCCTGTCATTTCTTTTCACAGTCTTTGTTTTTTATCTTATGGTGTCTACATTTTGACACTTAACACAACTTATTCTCTTTGTGACCAGAGTGAACCTGAGCATTTTGGATACTCCCCTATCATTTTATTGTTACAAATAATGTATTCTGTGATGCCTAGCAAAAATCCCCCATTCCCCAATATGGAATTCACATCAATTACCAAAGATAGATCTGCATATTTAGTTTGTATAAAAGTTAACCTTTATAGCCATAGATCACAATCGCAATGCACATATTGCTAATTGTTGTAAAGTTGAACACCACACACAGTGCCAAGATTAACTGCAAGCCTATAATATCTCCAGTTCATCTGCGATGTGGTTAAATGACCTAAATTACCTACGTGCAATTGTAATACTGCATTTCAGTTAGCTTCTCAATAGTAAATTGCTTTCTGTGGCTTAACGTAAACGTCAAATTCAACCAAGACAGTATTAACTGATCTTTAACAGCTACCAAAAAAAAAATCCCTAACGGTGCACACTAACCTTATTTAGCTGAGTGACATTATTCATATAATATATGAATGGGGAAATTATGTTAATGTGACTTCAGATTTAAGCTCTATGTTCAGCTTTACAAAGAGTGAACAGAATAGGCTGCTGATTATTAGAGGCTGGGAGGAATGGCTGATATATAGTTATGACCCCAGCATTGACCTCAACTGTCATGTTTCCCCAACCCCTTGGAGAAACATGAGATAAGGCGGCACGGTGGACAGGAGATAAATGTGTTCGCGTTTGACGCATGCAATGGCAAAAAAAACTAAAAATAAATAACAAATAAATAAACAGTCTGCCACAAACAAATGCTACACGCTCCGATTGAAGTGAAAACACACAAAGGTCAGGTCACTGATCCTACAGCCTCCAGTCTCAGGTTAACAGCTATTAGTGGTCGGCTTGCACACTTCTTGAGGAAGAATTCCAATAGGTGGATGCTTGACCTGATTACTGAAAGCTTATTTTACCCTCTGTTGACCAACTTCATTTCACTTGCTACACTCCTCTTTTTGCACTCATCCATCTTTCCTCAATTTCCTTTTTTCTTTCCCATGATCCATTTAGCCCCTCCCCCATTACACACATTCTCCATTTCCTAAACCCTTTCCTCCATAAAAAATGTCCATCATGGCAGCAACCATCAATGACTTTCATGCAGCGTCTGTGATGTGGACCAAATCTACTTTCTTCCTCTACTTAAAGGTGGAGTCAGTGATGTTGGAAAGAGAACGCCTCTCACATTACACGCATTGCCAAGGCTGGGAAAGTGTTGTGTGGTGCGGTTAGCACCGCGTGGTTCACGTCTCCATGTACAGAACCGTGGCTGTGTAGTAACACCAGATTGTTTCAGCACACACGCACAGGACACAGGGCCGCAAAGAGATTTTTGCTGAATTCGACAAAAAGTGTCTTCGCTTACAATCGCTGACTCCACAAGAGCTTAGAAATCACCGTGGCTGCTGATTCTAGTCAACCGTTAAGGTCAAAAAGCATGTTAGCGGATGATAGTGTGTACTGTCCTACCATAAACAACTGATCTTTTGTAGGCTATTATTAATCAACATTAGCTAATAGGAACTAATAACAATGAACAGCAAAGAACATGATTAAACATGTAATGACTTAACATGTTTAACACAGATTATAATATACAAAGCAAATGAGAGAAGACATACAGAATGTTAAATGATAAGCATAAACGGCCTGTGTCAGAAATTACCCAGAATTTGTAGACATGTTTTGAAGCCAGTAGTTTGAGTAGGGTTGCATTTAACACTCAGCACTTGCTGAGAAGGCACATTTACTTTTTACTAATGACGTGTAGGCTAGTTTCATAACCACAAATCCTAAACCAAATACACAAACACACACAAGCATGTGCACACTGCCTACACCCCTTTTTAACACTGTTTGGACATGTTATTACCGTAGGTTAATGGATTAGCTAGAAACTTCTGTGTAATAGGCTATAGGTTTTTAAGAGAGTGCTCGGTTCTAGAGAAAATGGCTAGGTACATTTTGGGTACGCGGACCAGTATATCAGCACGAGGAGGTTTCTGTAATGCTTAAAAACATAAATGGCTATATAGTGTGAGAGCAGTATGGTTTCAGCCTTGCCCTCTGATGCGTCAGGAGATTTAACGACATGGCTGCTATCTGTGTCCCGTCGCTGGGACTCTGACTGCTGAAACCATGAGACATATATTTAGCCATTATTGAGCCAAGTGTGTGTCCTGTGAGCATGTTGTACATTTCTCTTATGGCTGGCACTGCTTATGAAAACATTTTCTTTAAGTAATATTGTTGATGGAGAAGAGATTATTCATTGCGGATGTATGTGGGCGACTTCAATGTGTTTCTCTAAAGGTACCTGAGGAAGGCTTTTAAAACGCAGTAGGAAGTCCCAAAACTGGCGGTTCCCCACCACACACACCGATAGGCCTGATGTAAGCCTCAACACATCCGTTGCAGACTAGTAAGGACCATCTTCTCAGGCCCAAACTGATAAAGGACTCACAATGAATACAGAAACCCTATCCAAATAACCAAGCCCAACACACTGGTATTCAACACAAGGATGTGTGATACCCAAATGCAGACACAAAATATTGTTCAGAGTCATTTGGCAAATGTATAACATTTGACAGGAGGGGCAGAGTTTGACCTTTGTTTTTACCAGGCAAGTTGACAGAGAACATATTCTCATTTGCAGCAACGGCCTGGGAAGTAGTTACGGGGTCAAACACAGTGGGCTGGCAGTGGCACCAAAATAGACAGACAAAAACATGCAACAATCGTAAGGCAGAGTCGAAACATAGTCAAGGCCATACACAGGTGATACAGCTTATTCAGGCAAACAGATAACTGGTAAAAACACAGAATGCAATGACACATCGGGGAGAGTAGACTACTGCTACATGCCAGACAACTCAGAAGTCGGACGTTAAATTAAGAGAATATATGCAACATGTAGTAAAACTTGAAATCAGAAGTTTACATTTAGATTTAGGACAGGCGCTTTTATCTAAAGCGACTTGTCATGTAGTAGTTTGTCAATAGCTGGTCAGGTCATACACCAACAATTGTAAGCAACAAATATTATATTAGAATGGTTACTGCAACATGCCATAATGACTACTACCATGTCAATATATCATTACATCATCAAACAAAGTTCCTTGTGGCCTAAATAATAAAGTTCTTAATACTAAATTGCTTAATACATAAGAGCAGAACAGGATTTATTTTTATTTTATAACATTTTTTAGAGTAGAGAGAAGTAAAAAATAGCATTAGAGGAAGAACCTTGGGTGCTAGGAGGTGGCTAGTTGAGGTACCAAACTAGATTGTGAAGAGGTGTGTATTGAGTTTCTTGTGGAAGATCGGTAATGTTTTGGCAGTCCTGACTGTTCCCGGAAGCTCCTTCCACTATTGTGGTGCCAGGAAAAAAAACAGAGCACCACGGTAGTCCGGTTAACAGCGCGTTGCAGTAGTTCAGGCAGGAAATCACTAGCTTCGGCCAGGAGACGTGTAGCTTCCCTTGTGAGGAACGGCCTTATTCGTCTGATATTGTAGAGTAAGCATCTGTAGGAACAAGCTGTTGCAGTGATGTTTGCTGCGCCTGATTGTTGGTTGTCCAGCATGACTCAGAGACTTTTTACAGTAAGGGAAGAGGACATGTGGTTTTCTCAAGGGTAATAGACAGGTCCACTTGAGGACTGTCTTTCGCCGGGAGGTGGAAAAGCTTGGTTTTGTCGAGGTTGAGTTTGAGGTGATGTGTTAAACATCCAGTCACTTATGTCAGCGAGACATTCAGAGATCCAAGTTGAGATCTGTTTGTCAGATGGAGGAAAGGAGACGTAGTGTTGGGTGTCATCAGCATAGCAGTGATAGGAGGATCCATGAAAATAAATTACAAGGCTGAGAGCTCTAGTATATAATGAGAAGAATAGTTGTCCCAGCACAGATCCTTGGGGGACCCCTGTGTTGAGTGGGCAGGGTTTAGACAGGCGTCCATTTTAGATTAATTGATAGTAGCAATCTGTCGGATAGAACTCGAACCAGGAGAGAGCAGTGTGTGCAATCCCCAGCTCAGCAGCTCAGCAAATGTTGAAAGAATGATCTGGCAGTATACTGTGTCAAACGCAGCAGACAGGTCTAGAAAGATGAGGACTGAGGAGAGGGAGGATGCTCTGGCAGTGGAATGTGCAGCTTTGAAGCCAGACTGGTAAGGGTTCAAGAGGTGGAGCTAGAGGGAAAGTTGATTGGAGACTGAGGGATTCCGGTCTGTAGTTCTGGAGAACTACAGCATGCCTACACAAGGGCCCATTAGGAATGAGACCCAATTGAGGGTGTTAATTAGACAGTGGACAGGAGAGAAACTAAGGAGGGGCCAGACAGGAAACATCCCCTAAACATCAAATGCAAAGAACCAAAATCACAGATCAAACTTCTTACAGATTGAAGAGTGACAAAGGAGGCATGCAGAAGGGGTCCATGGAAACAATCCCTGCGTTCAGGATTGTGGAACGTTTGCTACAAGTTTAATGCACGCGGCGGTAGACTGAACAGCAAAACAGGGAGGAGTTGGCCTGTCCATATAGGCTGTGGTTTGAACAACGCTCACATGGCTAACAACAACATAGCCATCGTTTCTATTTTACTGCTTTAGATTGTTGTGTATCAGCAGTACAGATGCACAAGATGATTGTTGAACCAACATGGCTCTAGAACCACTTCTGTCAGTGCATAGCGCTCTGTTCCAATTGAAAGATATGTCCGTAATGGCTGTGTCAACATATTAGATTTCAGGCATTTCAAATCAGAATGAGACTGCATACAAGTAAGGTGGAAAGATGTAATAAAACCAACGTTTTGCAATGCCATTAAATGGTGATGATTACTTCTACTCACAAATACTTATAAACACCCAGGTAAATATGCAGCTACACTTCCTACACGTCACTGAACAACACTCACCACGCCCATTGAAGGGAGAAAACGGCTTTGAAAGTAGTTCAAGAATGTTTTGAATGTTTTAGAGGAAACTGGTCATTCAGTGAAAAAGTTAATTGAACGTTCAGAACGTTAGTCCACTGAACGCACCCAATATGTTCAGGCTGACTAATCAGGTAATTCAAAACTCCTGTGACACAACAGCACTCTGTAATACGTTTTATCTGGAAAGCACTGTGATCCCCCTCATGCAACACAAACATATACCTAAAGAAAGGTCACTGAGCAATAATGCATTTAAAATTCCTATAAGGTGCAATTAGTTTCATCATAGACACCTGAGCTCTACAACATGCAGACACAACCAATCACACTGCTGATATCTCTCTAGCCACGACAGTGGTCAAAGCTCAGACTTGCATTGTATTTCCTTTGTCTGGAAAGAGTAACCTATATATGGACAACACAATGAACGAAAGTAAATAGAATTAGAAATCTATTGTGTAGGAAAACGGACTCTTGATGGCAGAGATAAGATGTAAGCTAACACAACATGTCTGTGGGTAGTGATGGGGGTGGACGCACAGCATGTTCTCTGACATTGTGAACAGTTGAAACACTGGGCACTTGGGCAGTCACAATCTGAACATGTAGATAAAGGGAGAGATAGGATTTTCAGACCGTAAACGCCCCTCGTGGTGTTTAGAAGTCTATATATTCTTTCCAACCTCTAATGCCTGTCACAATTAATTGTGTTCTGCAGTGACCTGCATTGTTAGTGACAAGTAGCAAATGTTTGAGTGACATTGATTTTCACATCCGTTAATTGTATTGACAGTTCTCAAAGAACAAACCTATTCATGAAACAGCACGTGTAACATGGATTATATGTTCAGATTTTCAATTGTGTCTGTAGTTATAGGTACAAACAATTCCATATACATATCAAGAGTTGTACTCAATGCAAGCTACATTGTACTACAACTGTACAAACTGTGGTAACTAACAACATGCATTAACACGTATTCTACTCGATAACAATTTAATCTAATAATGTTATATAGCTATATAACTATATTATAAAGCTATTTTGTAAATGTATTTGACTTGAAGATGTTATCTGGACATCCATATTTCTATCTAAATTGTTTGCTATCAAATCCAAATAATTTACACTTAACCAGAATTCACAAAGTATTCTGGGGAATTTACATGAAAATGCACTTCAATTATGTATGTTTTATGAAAGTGACGTGATAGCTATAACTCTCAAAGTCAATTCAAGACATTTTCAGGGTTGATTTTGACTCTTTGGGGCTTGAGCTCTTGAGAAAGAAAATGTATAGAGATGAGTATAAGGCAGTAGAGTTAATCTGGTCCAAACTAGTTTCTGTACTCATTTCAGTTGTCTGTCTGCGGCAGAATATGCTTTCTGCTTGCTATCACACTTTCAGAAGGGGGGCAACGTTGGTTCATGCAACCACAGACAACCCACAATACTCAAACGTTCTGTTGTTGTCAGCAAGCTTTGAAGCGTCTCCTTTTCATTTGAAGTGGGAACTGTTCTTATTACTTTTAAGTGATGAAATGAGGACCAACCGTAACCTATATTTCGACGGGTTTATTTGATTCATTTATTTATTTGGATCCCCATTAGTAGCTACCAAGGTAGCAACTATTCTTCCTGTGATCCACAAAATGAATAAAAATACCGGTTATACTTCATACATTCTAGATACTAAATCCCAAGAACCCTACTATATCCATAGAACACTTACAACAAACAATAATAATACAATAAGTTAATGGGAAGTTAATCAGATCCTTAGTCCATTTGTATTTGGACTATAGCGACTATAAGATAGTTTAAATTTGCATAGACGACGCAAGACTAAATAAAGTCAAAATATATATTTTTTAATGAAAATGAAATTAAATGAAATATATATGGGAAAGGAAAGCAATTCATGGCACCACGATCGAAATGAGAAAGCAAAAAATGACGTTACATGTTGGTAACGGTATAGGGGTGTGTCCTCGTACACGTCCACCAACATACGGTTATCCTCCAGATGGGGTGGGGGGCGGGGGTGGGTAGAGGAGGTAGCTAATAACAGCTGCCAGATGTAGGGAGTCCCATGAGGCAATGCACATTCTCACAGACAATGGAATGCTTGTCAGGACCCCTACAGGAAGTGAGATCAGGGCCCTTGACCCCTCCTCTAAGCTAAATGGGAGACAAAGCAACGGGTTTCCTCACTGGAGCCTTCTGCATCTCCTAAACTTGTCTCATCATATACCCACTGACAGTGAGCAGTCATTCCATAAAACCTGTCTGCCAAGCCTCCACATTACGTGCTTCATTAATACATTTGTTTATTTATTCATTTATTATTTAACTTGTCAATCCTGAAGGTTACGGGTGACAAAGATAAATAGGGGGCAAAGGATTTATAATAAACAAGGGAAAGTTTGCATCCACAGAGTATGACTCTATGGAGTCGATTTTGGTAACCAACACACACAACAATGCTGCAACATGTTTTCAGTATTTCACAAGTTCTAGTTTTTAATGAGTACGTCATACACTGGATGGAAAAGGGGAGGAAGGGATGATAGCAGGGAGGTGATTGCAAAGTCCTGACCCCCCCTCCTGACCAACGCTCTCTATATCACTCACCAGTAGATCTGACATGAGTCAGTTGTATACAAGCTGTCTGGGCAGATACATAGACACCAAAAGGTTACATGTTGAGACTGCATGTGGCAGAGTGCAGTTTAATTGGTGTGATATCAGACTGCGTCACTGAATGTTGCAGAGATTGATACAGACGTAAGCACAAGCTTCTCTCAGCCTTATCAGTTAAACTAAAGACTCCAGTCATGTTTGCATACTTTACATTTTCTTATGCATTTTTAAAATCTCACATCATTAGAACTCTATTTTAAAATATGCTATAACAAATTTAACGTCCTTTTAATGGTTTAACATTAATTAAGATACAATCAAGATTTACATTTTCTTTTGGAAAACGAATTCACAGATCCACTGCAGTTCCTCTACAGGCCCCCAAGGGGACCCTAGTATAATTACCATATTAGGGATAACCCTAGACTTAATCTTACAGTTAACAGAGGTTGGAAAAACAACAATTGTGGCAGGAATTATATGCAAGCTGACAAAGAATCAATGTCGTATTACTCTCCCTTTACTAGTGATGATAGGTGTGCTATAAGGGTTTAATATATGCAGGCACTAATGAAATGAGCTCTATGGAAAGTCAGACCTTTCAGATTTTTATAGCAAACGCAACAACCATTACAAACAATGGAAAGTACCTTTCTTATATTAAATTATAGCTCTAAGTCTGGTCAGTGGCTGTTATATGTAGTGTCTAGTGCCTCTTCTTCATTAAAACATTAAATGTGCCAATTGTCTTTTTAAAAAGTAATTTGTGTAAAATAAAATTATAAATGTCCAAATTGTTTTTGAGCGTCATTATCTGTTTGATCTCCTTGATCAATTGATGTGTCAATTGAATAAATAAAGCTATTATTCTGTATATATACCTGCTTGACTCATGTTTCTAAACGTTCTCGAGATTAATCAGCTCCAGACAGATACTGTCACATAACGTGGTGTTGCCTGAACAGACACATTACATCACGAGTTCGCCAGAAACAACACGTGTTGATTCACAACACATGTGTAGGCCTATCAGACATAGTTCTATTAGATACAAATGTAGCTTACTGGTTAAGTCAATTGGATACAAGTGTCTGCTAAATGCTGCTAATGTACATGTACCCTGGTATTAAAAAACGTTTTTAGTTTGTCTTTAAATGTTTACTGAAGCCGATATGTAAATAATATCTTTATTTCTTTGCTGTCTTTTTTACATGCGTACTTGTGCACAATAAATACACAACAGAGTGCCCAATATGCAATGTTTTGTTTTCATACACTGGCAGCTATAGAGAAACGGTTATATCCACTATTAAGGCTGTTATTCGTTAATCTAAAAAAACACGGCCAAAAATGTTTAAGGATTCCCGTTCATTAGACTATCCTGGGATCTGCTACAGTGGAAGTGTGCATTGAGCATACAAACATCTGGACCTACTTTAGTTAGTAAATAAGCAAACAATATAAATATTTTCACATGCATTAGTGGCCACAATTGCCTAATTAATACAATATTTGGAGATATCATTATTAGCCTATATGTGCGTTGAATTTAATGCATGTTGAGCTGTGATATTGTGTGTGTGTGTGTGTGTGTGTGTGTGTGTGTGTGTGTGACCGAGAGAGAGAGAGAGAGAGAGAGAGAGAGAGAGAGAGAGAGAGAGAGAGAGAGAGAGAGAGAGAGAGAGAGACTTGT
>JAODUK010012097.1:0-54322 GCA_027564635.1 Typhlichthys eigenmanni | reverse complement strand
AAGGCTGGTGGGGGGAGACAAGTCTTCTTTAAATGTAAACAGACATTTGATTGTTTGATTGATGTCATCTCATTTTACGTTTAATTCCCCCTACCCCCAAAACGTAAGAAACCTTCTAGGGTATGCCCTTCATCCAATAGCCCTCATCTTTAAACAGGGACTGCATTATGCATACCGCAAAAGTGTATCGTAGTAGATATGAAATATGCATTAGTCCATGCATACTCCCCCCCGCCCCCCCCTTACACACACTTCCCTAAAAGGAAGGAATTGTCTTCAGATGTCTGGTTGGGTTAGAGGCAAGGGTCGTGTGTGTGTGTGTGTGTGCGCGTGCGCGTGTGTTTTCTCTATGACAAATGAGGTAGAGCAGAGTGCAAAGTGGCTGTTACCGATGCAGAAGGCGCTCCTAGGATGAAAGACGCAAGAGATGAAGGCCGGACGAGGGTGAGAAAATACTACAGAGAGAGAGAGAGAGAGAGAGAGAGAGAGAGAGATAATCAAACAGAAGGAGACTCTACTGGGCACTGTCAATAAATGCAATACCGACTGATTGATTGTATCACTGTTTCACACTGGGCAGGTCCTTTGGGACCTGTGTGTGTGTGTGTATATCTAAGAGCTTGGGGCCTCAGCTGTCATTATAATAGGGGTCCACGCGAGCGTTTTGGAAACACTCCAGCGATCCCATATCGTGACGCTCATATAGGGGACAACAAAAGGGAGAGCCTCCGTTCCTCTTAATTTTTCTCCTCCAACTGGCCAATGTCTCACAGTCTCAAAACACTTTAACTCAGCTTTATTTGAAACTGTTGCAGGAAGAGGCTATCGCTTTTTAATGAGCACGGATAGAGAAGTATGTGTTTTGTGTACGAGGTGGGGGTCTGGGTTTGTGTGTGTGTGTGTACTGCTTATTTCCAGAGGAATCATCACTAACACATACACGATAGGATGTTTCCAGCCACAACCCCTCAGCCTGGCTGAGATGATAAACAAAGATGCCTCTCTCTCTCTCTCTCTCTCTCTCTCTCTCTCTCTCTCTCTCTCTCTCTCTCTCTCGACACACCGAACACGAGCACAGAAAGTATTCTCTCCATAAAAAAAAAAACTGGGGTTTATTTTACTGGTGCATCATTCGTAGATGATGAGAATAGATGCATCACCATGGCTCCCTATCTGCCAAAGTGCACACCCTGACCTCACACATCGCTAATATAATCCAAACACACGCACTACAGAGTTCAGCCAGGTCAGAGCCTAATCACTGCTGCCAGTAAGAGGTGTGTGCTTGTGCGTGTGTGTGTGCGTGCGTGCGTGCGTGTGCACATTTACTTGTTTATGAGTATGCTCACTTTTCCCGGCTTGCCTGTGAGTTATGCATAAGGCTTCTCATTAATCCACGTGTGTGTGTGTGTGTGTGTGTGTGTGCGTGTGTGTGTGTATGTGTGAGAGAGAGTGGTGCGTCTTGAACTCCTGACACCCCCGTTCCCATTTGGCAGCTTGTGATACAGCTCTAACTACAGAATGCTGAGTCACTCCATAATGCAACGCTCATTTTGAAGCTCACGTATGTGGTGCGCAAAGATCAAAGTCTTACAAGGCGGTCAGATTTGTGGGATATTGCCCATGTGACCTTTAGGTTTAGGGGCTAGTCGAATGGCGACGACAGCGACATACATGTTCTAGAGCACAGTTTCAATGCCATTGGCTGTGTTTGCTAATAATCCCGACCAAATAGCCTCGAAAGTCCATCCTGATTTTGCAAACGTCAGTTTTACTTTGCCACGAGAGTCCGAGTAGCAACTGAACTTAACCAATCAGCATCGTATTGATAGTACGGGCGTGGTTAGTGTGCGGTGGGGTTTAGGTGTGCCTACAGCGAAAACGACCAGATGGTCATCCAATCAACTGACAAGTATTCTTTCAAAGTGCCTGCCCTTTTAAAACTGTTTCAATGGACTGCTCTAACAGTGGCTAACAATCCATCTGGCATGTTTGGTTATACCAAATATTCATTGTAACTGGCTTTTTAACTATCTCTTATGCTTTTGTTACTAGATTTCAAGGAATTGTGTAAGTTGAAATAAAAATGTGTTATGTTTTTGCGACGCTGATTATGTTCTATTTTAGTGGAAAAATGCTGCTGTTTGCTTTATCTTAATACACTCACTTTCCCATTTTGTTTGACTGACAGTTCTGACAGCTATTACGTACAGGTCATTATCTTAGGTGTGCATTTTGGCGGGGGGTGGTCTGAGAAGTTAATAAACACACATTGATTGAGTTGGGCCGTGTGTGTGTGTGTGTGTGTGTGTGTGTGTGTGTGTCTGTGTGAGTGCGGCGAAACTATCCCCCAGAGGTGATAAGAGTGTAAGGGGTGAGAGGCGGATAGAGAGGATAGAGGGATGCGATGAGGATTGAAAGGAAGCAGGGATGAAAAGGATGCTGTAAATAATATCCATTCTGGTCCCCTCGTTGATCCTACACTGCTTTGAACTGTGTGTGTGTATGTGTGTGTGTGTGTGTCCGGTCTACGGGGAGATGTGTGTGTTATTGTATGCTCCCATGTGTAAGTGTGTGTGTGCGTGTGCATGCTCACACGCGTTGAGAGGCCTAAGTAGTAGGAAAGAAGAAGTAGGAATTTTCATGCACTCTCATAGACTACTTGTCCTGTTAAACAGCTGGACATTGTGAAACTCGAGCCCCCCTCTAAGTAGCAGGAAAGCCCCACAGGAACTCAGCGGTAACCTCTGGAGGTCTGCCGACCTTGTTCGTTATTGTGAAAATAACTTCTTCTTCTCTTCTCTCCTGCCTCTGTAGTGTTTTGATTTGTAGCTGCTGGTTGTGCTTGAATTTATGTATATTTAGTGTCTATTTCCTATATTTCTTGTCCTTCGTTTGACCTCCTTTCTCCTTATTTCTCATTTTCTAGTTTTTCACGACGTTGCTTTGCCCTTCCTCGCTCTTCCCCTCCACTGATGTCCTCTCTTGTTTGGGATTCTGAACCTCAGTGCTTTTTGGCATTCCTCTGAATCATTTTAACAGCTGCTTCCGATCTGCGCCTCAAATGCACAGAGTAACAAGTTACAATGCTAGCTCCAAAGCTAAGGGGCACTGGCTTAGCTTTCATATTTTCAAAAACAGACAAACAGAAAATGTCACTTTGTATGTATATGGATTGATGTATTTATTTACTTTGTGTGTGTCTGTGTCTCCTGGGTTACCCAGATGCAATAGATACCAGAAGGCCATGCCAGAAGGCTTGCTGCCAGGCAAGAAAGAGAAGAGGGGAGGGCCACCTCTCCTGTTGGTCTCTCTATTTCACTAAGAGGGACGCATTATTTTCTCCTCTCGTAATCCTCGACACTAATTTCCTTTTGTTGTTCTCCCTTTCAAGTAGATTAGGGATATGGAAGTTCTTCTTTCTCCTCTGTGTCTAATGCCTGTCTCCTCATTTCACCTATCCCATGTCAAAATGGGAAACTGTCTGAGACCAGGTAATAGACAGAAATCACAGTTAGGCTCTCACTGGTGGGTTGGGTGTGAGAATATGCTCTAAAGACCTTAACCTGCTCTTCTCGATAAAGACACCCGATTGTGAAATGCTTCTCTTTTATTTATTTACACATTACATTTTTGCTCTGTACCCTTTATTCTTGCTGTCCTTACAGCATGTGCTGTACTTCATATTTAATGGTGATGGGTCTCTATTGTTCCAATTGCTGCAAAATACCAGCATCCATTTTCAGTATGGCACCGTTCTCTGCTGAGTACTGGGAGGACTTTAATAGCTGCAGTCCTGTTTGTGTGCCAGCTAGGTCACTCTCTCTCACTTCCTCACGTTCTCTCGCTCGCTGAACAACATTGATTCAGATAGGTAGGCATAGCAACTGATCATTTTCTGTACCATTTATAAAATCAAATAAAGAATAACGTTAAACCCTGTAACATTTATTTTTCACTGTCATGTCAAGGTGTGTGTGTCTCTCTCTCTATCTCTCTCTATATATAATACACACACGCACGCACGCACGCACTCACGCACATACATTGTTGTGGTAACACGTGCGTTAATTATTCAGTTCACACGGAGATGTGAGATTTTGCACGCGCCCTTCGTGGCGGACATTCTCAAATGTGCTGTAGTCCTTCTCTGTAAGCACACATATCCTTCTCTCTCTCTCTCTCTCTCTGTGTTCTTTAGACTCTCCTGGCCCTCTCATCCCTCTCTCCCTGGGACCCCGAGTTTGATTGATCACCTCATTTGGTCCTGAGGGGGATGGTGGGTGGCTGGGTGGGTTCTCCTTCCTGCTCTCTATGGGGATGATGGGGGGGGGGGGGGGGGGGGGGGTTTCACTTATCCTGAATGCACCCCAGGCCCTCTTCACAACCACTCTCCCTCTGAACAGTGACAAATGAGCTTGTTTTTGTTAAACGCGTTAGGCTAGTCATTAGGAGAAGTGAGGCGCGGGGCACTTCTCTTTTGTCGCAAGGGCGAGCCCCCTGTGTACAGACGAGACGAGGAACAACGTCTCCAGAGCTGCTCGGGCGGCCTCGCTAGGCACAGAGGGGTCAGCATTCAGCATGTTTTGACATGGCATGATGGTTTGGTTTGCGCGTGCCATATTTTTGTGACAGTGGTCTGTGGCAGTCTAGTTTCCATAGTAGCAGGAACACAAAGTGCCAGAGCCACCACCTTTGTGTGTGTGTGTGTGTGTGTTATTGAGGGGGTTGTTCTTTGTAGACGTTTCTTTTGTCTATTTTGTTTTTGTGTACTGTACACATTTATTTCAAATATTATTAATATCTTTAGCATGTATACGTTTCTCAGTTCAAATACAAATCCTGTTTGTCAGTGGTGGACTTAAGGCTCCAGTTCTCCAGAAATCCATCTAGATTCTGTATCCAAAGAACTGTAGGCTTATTGTGGTAGCACATGACATTCTACCAGCATTGCTGGCGGTGCCAGAAACATCAACCTCGACGTAATAGACGAGATAGATTGCTCTTGCCTGTCCCCGCTCCCTCGCACTCTTTATCTTCCTCTCCTCCTTTTATTTATTTAACATATGACCATCAGGGAAGGGGACTTTACTTGAGGCAGCCATTTTGTGCTATGGTTGGTTTAGGGAAGGGCATCAAGAGACTCGTTACAAGGTTGCAGTCAACTTAAGTTATCTGCTGCTCACTGAGGGTACATTAGCTAGTGCACTTTAACAGAGCGGGAGTATTTTGGAAAGTAGACTAACAGATGTTTCCATAGACTGCTTGTGTGCTTTTGGGAAGAGAGAGAAACGAATGATTGACGACTGTAAAGCAATGACCACAAATACATGTAAGCCTGTAAGCCCAAAGATCAGGCTTTCTGCCTCGAAAAGAAAACATTGAATCATTGTTTAACTTAGTTCACCTCAGTGTTAACTCCAACAGCTAAGGTCATTTCGTCCATCGTTGAATCTATACTTGGAGTCTACAGTTTACTAAAGGGGAAAGCACAGTGTATATATGCACTATGTCGGTTAATGTCTGTTTCTTAGGTTAAGCAAGATGCTGGCTGCTGCTGTAGGCAATGGGAAGGACCAACGACGTGTGCATGTTGTATACCTTCTGCCCTATTGGCTCTGGGACCCATCTCGACTGTCCTCCCTATACTCATCCCTCCGCTCAGCTTCACAGTCGGCAGCAAACCTGTTGACCATCTGCCTGCAGCGCCTCTTCTCCTCCGCAGCACTCCGGCTGCAGTTCCGTTTCCCCGACCTGCTCTCGCTCACTTTGCGGAGCAGAGAAGGGTGGAGAAGACAGACTTTTTCAATTAGGTGGAACCGTTGAAAGAGTTGGCTCCAGGCTACCTTTTGTGCCGTAACTCTTTCTGCCCCCCACCCCCCGCCCTTTCCCCCCCGGACAGCCTCTGTCATTCACAGCGTGTGGCTTCCCCCCCCCCAAACCCACACAGTCAAGTAGGAAGTGGTGAGTAACTTAATTCAGCTGCTGATTTGTACGCGCTGGCGTTGATTGGCTGAAAAAATACTTTTTTTTTTTCTCTCTCATCTCTCCGAAGATGTGTGAATTTGACGTTTTGACGCTATGCACGCCTCACTGTTGGGTGGAGAGAGTGATTTATCATGCTTTTGATATTAAGACGTTCGCATTTAAGGAATGTATGGGTTGGATGGCGGTTTGAGCGAACTTCGTGTTCCCGAGTGTGCATTACTGTACGTCTGTGTTTCCCCGTGTCTGCACGCACGTGTGGGAGTATCATGTAGTGGGACTGCGTGATTTGTACAGTGAATTATGACCAACTTTGTCTTTTCGTTCTTCCTTCGCGCTCTTTGTTGTGCTGCCAACTGCCGTGTCAAGAGTGGGTGGCTTTATCTTGAAACGAGGCAAAGGAGAAATGTCGGCGTGAGAAAAACAATTTAGTTTTGGGGGAGGGGGAGTGGGTGGTGGTTGAGAGATAATTTGAAATAAGAGCAGAACAGACCGGAGGGGAAATTGGAATTAGGCAGTTGATGGGAGGCGCCCTGTCATCACAGCTGTTGTGATATAAGTGGGCTGACGGCACACAAATCTGCCCACACACTCACAGCTGCGCGACATGCCTCCTTGTTTATTTTTAGACTGGCGCACCTATACTAGGCTGTCGGGCCAAGGCAACGTCCAGGGGTCAGCCCATTGTCTTCCAAGATGGATGAGGCACGTATGTCTGTCCGCTGTAGTGTATGTGAGTCTATACCCATATACTCCTCATACTATTGTGTATTATAGGCCCGTTTATCTGACAGACTGTACTGAGGGAGTCCAGGGTCTTTCCAAAGTCTTCTTTGAAACGTTCTGGGCAGTTATTTAGTTATTTAAGACTGAATAGGCTGGTGGCTTACGTCATTGCAACCACATGATTGGTCACATAGGCAAATGCTTGGCATTTAGTTAACAGACGATTGGCTCTTTTGGATATTTTGATATTTTCCTCCCAACTGCCATATTTGCGTTTCAGAATTCTCCCACAGAGATCGAATCAAAATTCTATAAGTGGCCTCTCTATATAGTGTCTCTGGTCTTATTCAGTATTTCTTTCAAACAGTTTTGGATATGCCAAGTTAAAGAATGGCTTGCAGTGCTGTTTCTTCAAGCTGTATTGACAGTGGAAGTGTGTCAGTATGTTGGCAGAGTGCATTCCACACACACTTGTCACTGCCTCTGTTCATGGCACTCTTGTGTTAGAGGTCGGTACAGCTCAACCGTTAGAACAACCAACCTTAGCACCATCTCTAGCTGTGTATGTACAATAAAATGTACCGTGTCGGCATATTGCAGCTTGACTAATGACTTGTTGTGGCATATAATTGTAGTCATTGTAGGAGGAACATCTCTCATACGGAGTGCCTTTAGGCAGGGAAAGAAGGAATTTGCTGGGTTTATAATGAATGGAGTGAAATGTTGGCAGAACTGGACGGGGGAAAACCAGAAGGATAAATTAAGTGTGCATAGGGGGAGGGGGTTTTGTAGATGCTTTTCAACCAGTGAATGTACCCATTGATTAACGGAGCTCGTGGGTGCCCCTTCCCTGCAGAGACCCCTTCATGCAGTCATTCTGCCAGGCCCGTATCCCGTGGTCCCTCTGTGCACAGATCAGCTTCTGGGGGCCAGCTTTCATTACAATCCAGCTTTCCATTAATTTACAGCTGCCCGGGATCATTCCAGTCCTATTGATCTCGCTCCTCATATACTGTATGTTTCATCATGGTTTTGTTTTCATCTCTCAAAATGGCCTTAATTGAGCTAATCAATTTTGTCTTCCCTTTACTATGCCGGGATGTTCTCTATACAATTCTACCTATAGAATGGAGCCTTTGTGTAGTTGCTAATGGTAACATAGAGCTAATGTATGCCCTTTATATCACTTGAAGGCCCTTGGAAGGTCAATTTGTGTATAATAATGGAATTAGCATTGGCCTAATTTAATCCAAACAACAGATTATAATTACAGTCTTTTATATGTTCAGCCATTAATCAGATTGGCCTGGTTATGTGCGCACACACACACACACACACACACGCACGCACACACACACACACACACAGACAGCCGGCAAGCAGGAACAACAGCCAGACAAAACAGGCCACCACTAGACAGTGCCAAGCCAGGCCAGTGATAAGACATGCCATGGGGAGATGGTTGTACTTAGGAGCTGTCCGTCAAACACAAGAGCCTGCTTCCACCAGTTAAGAAGAGCGATGGCAGTGATTAAGTGGGAGGGGAGAAAGGACCGAGAGAGAGACACACATACAGTATAGAGCGGCTGGGGAATAAGAGGATAGAGGTGGATGGATGAATGGATGAAGAGGAAGCTATGGAATTGGGGCCAAAGGACGCAGGACGGACGAGAGCGGAATTCAGGAAAACATGAAAAAAACGAGGGAGGAGGGAAAGATGAAACGTGCGTAAAATACGAGAACGAAGGGATGTGACCCCTGCGGCATGTGGCAGACAAACCACCCATCTTCACAGCCCCTCCTGCCCCCCCAAACGCTGTCAGTTACATTAGCCAGAGTAGCATTCCTCATAGGCTTCAATTCTAGCCACAACTCACCCCTCTGTTCTCGCTGTCTGCTGTTTACTGTCGAACGTCAATATTAAGTTACATAGATTGAATTCATTACTGTACAATCTCATGGGTATCATGTCAGTGCAAAGCTACGAGCCCTGACACAACAATAGCACTCTGTTCACGAGGGACCTTCTTGGTAGGAGACACTTTTGTCAACTTGTCCTTTTTTCAGAATTTGTACGCGTTCCTAGCAGCGTATTTGAGGGCTACACTGCAGTTGCAGTGTTATTGCGAGGTGGCTGGTTGAAAAGTGGAAAGACCTTGCTTATCCGCAGGTTCAACTTTTACTGTGTGAACGGAAACTTTTCTGCTGACTAGGGGAAGGGGGTTGACTCCTGCATGTAGTGTCTCTTCTCAACTTTATCATTACTGTCCTTGATAAATGCATACAAAGCAATATCAGACCCATGCTACTGTGCAACCTTCAGTCCTCTTGTCATTTCTGCCATTTCTCATACTATTCAGCCATGCAAGCCCCAGGTGTTTTTTCTTTTTTTTTCTTCTTTCTTTTAGGAACCGACAGAAGCTACTTTCTGCATCTGTTAATGCTGTTGTGGAAGTGGTTCAATACATGGTTTCATTTAGCTAAATCCTCCTCTGCCTTCATTAAATATGAAAAGATGCATTGGAGTTTGATGGAGACAGCGTGGTCTCAGATCTCCTGGTAGGGTTAATTAGGAGATTAGACGCACAGCTGAGCCAGCATTGGAGACAAGATAATTGGGTTTAGCGCCACACCATAATTGACACCCAGTTTTCTGTCATGTTTGCTCGGGGACACAGAACGCCAGCATCCCGCCGTACCACTTCAGTGACTGGAAAAGTTTCACCATGGAAAGTTTGATGCCAGAAATTCAGATTTTGATACATCTGTTACACCTCACTTAAATGGTGGCTATTTTTAGCTTCATAGCTAGCAGAGGAAGTCCTGGCCCAACATGGTTAATAAAAGCCTTAAAAAGAACAATTTTGTACAAGATAAAAGCACAGTTATAGTGTGTTTTCCATGCCGTTAGCTGATTTGATAGTGCCTGGGCTATTTATTTTTCCACTTTACAGAATGTTGTTTATTTATATTTCTTAAGGCCTGTGCTGGTTGCTTGTTCTGGACCGAAAAAAGCTAAGGAATGACCAAAGTATGGTCATTATTCAGGCAGTGTCAGGGTGACTTCGGCACACTGACCTCGACCTATCAGCCTACAGGGTCATGTGTTAATGTTTCGGTGTCATATGTCATCTGCACAGGTCAGCCTGAGCCGTTCCCAAAGGCATGGGTGCTGTGATGGTATCACTGAGGCTGGAGGGCAACATGTAACTGTCTGTTTGGATTAGTTTCACAGATAGCAGGTACAATACTGAGAGGTATTGTAACTCATGTTAACCAACTTGTATAAGATATATTAATGTTGCTATAGATTTGTTACTGTGCTGAATATGTTAAATATATTTTGAGTCAAATAAAGCATGAGGCGCGTTTATTAGTAACACAAATATTTAGAAGGTATGAGGAATTAGGAGAACATTTTCATTTACAACAGCTTGTTAAATGACTATGGCACCACGCAATGGACATTACATGGGCATTTTAGTTGCCATTTCTGGTTGAAGGCTGTGTTGCCAGGGGAACTTGTCCTTAGTATCTATGGTGACGTACAGAGAAGTCTGACTGGTTTTTAGCCGCCCTTTTATCTCTCATTTATAATGTCGAGCTGCCATAAATACAGGGCTTCAGGGAGCGCTTATGGTAATGCACCCAGTTTGTGGGGCAACAAAAGCTTTAATTAGGCTGGATGCCAACCATATGTGGTAGGTAGGGTTTACCACTCATGTGGTCCAAACCCCCCCCCGCATACACAGGTTTAGGAAAAGCACAGCATGTGCTCTCAACTTGCCCTAGGGCACGTCTCTATTCTCGTGTTCTGGAAATAAATAGAAAAGAGCAAGGACCCACAGGTTGCTAATGGTAACCAACTACCTCCATTTGAAATTAGGTCATTTAGCAGATTCTTTTATCCAAAGCGACTTACAAGCATAGCAGGAGCAGGTAGGAATTGGGCATCCATCACCAGGATGCATGTGCAGACCCTGGGTATAGGCCTCCTCCGGGACTCATCATGACATGGGGGGAACATGTGCAGACCCAGTTGACGGAAGAATCTGGAGACATTTCCGTGGAATAGATGGCGAGAGAAGTGCCTAATGAAGCTTGAGGAGGTGGGTCAAGCGTCGGGCATACGGGAGGATTACGGGAGTTAATTAAGAGGCGGGGGCTATCAGGGTGAAGGTTAATGAAAAGAAAGTAACAGGAGATATTGGAAGAAAAGCCAGCGAGGGGATGAGAGAGAGAGAGAGAGAGAAGGATCACAAATTAGTTCTGAAGAAAAGAGACGGACGAGGATGAAACTTAAGTGAATATAGGAAGTGAGTGAGACGGCTTTTGAGCCCAAGATGTACAGTATGTACAGTAGCAGCGTGGGAGAGATGAAGGTGGGGGTTTGGGGCGGAGTGGATTGGATTGGTACCAGGAAGGGCAACCTTGGCCACGGAGATGAGGATCACTCTGTGCTGCCATAGACGGGAGATGCATGAGCGCGCGCACACACACACGCGGCCTTCTGTACGCACAGCTGGCATACCGAAGACTGATGCACTCGAGCTCAGACATTAAACACACAAGGCCTTATGACATGCTCATGCGTTTCAGGACACACACACACACACACACACACACTAATGCAGGAGTTTGTGACAGATGCCCTTGTCTCAACCAATACCGACCACATACACACACGCACACCTCTCGTCTTTCTCTGCTGCCTCAGCCATGAGTGTGAATTCCAGGAGTGTGTGTAATGTTAAAGCAGTCCATTGTTCAGCGGGACAGACCTGTAAACATGCCAGACACTGCGGTTCTCCGCTGTCCTGCGGCTTCCGCCGCTGTCACAGGGACGGCACGGAGATGTTGGCCTCGCTGTTGCTGCTAGCAACGGGACAATGGATCTTCAGTCTGCCGAAGACACAATGGCTTGTTCTGAGACGTGATGCTGTGACAAGAGTGTGTGCGTGTGCGCGTGCGCGCGGAGACACGCTATGAGTCATCGTGCATGTCCATATGCGCTCGCATATTCCGTCACGTAACCCCGCATCTTGCCCATACATGTCGGGCAGACCCAGCTCTCAAAGCAAGGTGACAGTGATTCAGTGAAGGGTTAAGCCTAGCGTCTCACCTGCAGGAGTGTAATGTGATGACATGAGCTCGGCAGGGACAGCCCGTCAAACACCGGGGTTGATCCGGGAAGGGCCGAGCCCTGAGGATCCAGAGGAGCCACCGCCGAGTCTCTTCTGGAGGTCTTGTCAGGCGAGCTTGAGGTGTCGATCGGCCTGCAGTGTCACGACCAGGACGCCAAGGAATCTCTTGAGAAATTCCACACGCCGGTGTCAGTCAGCGCTTTGGACTCTGACCAGGGATGAAAGCGAGGAAAGTAGGTTTCATCTGTCTGCCTCTTAATGCGTGTGAAAACTTTGTGGTTAAGGCTTTGCCAGTAAAGTGTGCTTTTGATTAAGTATGTGTGTGTGTGTGAACTATCATGAATGAACCCTTAATAAAATGGCCCTGTCCCCCTTCCCCAGGCTCTTGAGGCAAGAGGTGACTGTGTCCTCATCTGACTTTTTCTCCGGGTGAGGTTTCCTGCATTCCCCTATAATTCTGCTGAATAGAAGTTCCACCTCCTGCTACAAGTTCAGGGAACATCTAATTTTTCCTCATTGTTTGGAATGTTTATATAATCAATAATACTTGTTTGGATTGTTGGTGATAAGTGGGGCTGAAGAAAATAATCTCTCTCTCTCTCTCTCTCTCTCTCATATATTGGGAGAGAGGAAAGGAGCCCCTACATTCTACTCTCCATATGCTTCTGATTTTGATGTTACCATGTGTGTATCAATGTGTGCTACAAACTATTTGGTCGTTCACAATGATATTG
Organism: Typhlichthys eigenmanni; assembly: GCA_027564635.1. NCBI lineage: Eukaryota > Metazoa > Chordata > Actinopteri > Percopsiformes > Amblyopsidae > Typhlichthys > Typhlichthys eigenmanni. The sequence continues at coordinate 41,733 of JAODUK010012097.1, read as the reverse complement.
TCGCAATTGAAGGCAGGGTCCGTCATTCTTGCTAACTTCGAGCTCAAATCAAAACGGTATCGCTACGCGGTCCGACTCACGGCTTTGTTGATATGAGCATACGACACTTTGTTTACGGAGCCATGGCCGTGTAGAAGTATCTGATTCTTTTTTAACACGCACAGAGAACGGTATCCTAGCGAAATGTGAGAAGATAATTGTTGGATTATACAAAAAAAATTATTATTTTACATTTAGCTTACTTACTTTATAGCTGACTTTAAGGAACGAGAACGGGCGTAATCTCCTTTCCTTTTGTAAAGGATAATCCAGTGTACCCTGCCCCTATGATAAAGGAGATAAGAAAGGAAGCATTGAAGCACCTTTCCTTGGCATTTAGAACAGCTCTTATCATGGCTGCCACTTGCTTCCTGGTCATTTCACTCAGTTGGGAATTTCCTAAGGAAAAAACGACTATTTGACCCCAGCCCATGCTTGAGTGCCTCACTATTCACTCACTATCCTTTAGGGCAAATTACACTGGTTGTGTCTTTATGAGTGGCCATCTATATTAGCATTCAAGATACAGTACACACACACACACACACACACACACACACACACACACACACACACACACACACCATACCACTATACAACTGTATGCCTGACTGTAGCTCTGTAACCACTGAGAAATGACCTCATTTCCCAGCATGCACCAATGAGCAGCCTCCACTATCATTGACCTTCATCCTATAGTCTCCCATGTTGAACACAATATGTTCCACTTTAACCATATCCTTTTTTTCTGTTCAGTAGACATCCTATTTTTCTTTTCTAAACGGGACAGAAGATTTAAGTGTGTGTGTGCGTGTGTGTGCACGCGTGTGTGTGTGTGTGTGCGTGCGTGTGCACGCGTGTGTGTAATCTCTTTCACTTGTACAGTCAGTAGAACATGCATGCTTTATTGTGCTATAGGTGACATCCTGTTGAGTTGGAGTTGCAAAACACATGCACACATACACAAACGTGCACACACAGTCAGGCTCTAGATGGGCCTTTTCCAAGAGAGTCATCTTCCCAAGAATCCAGCCTACATACAGTCTTCTGACTTTCTTCATACATTAACACGCTGTTACTTTCAGCGCCTGAAATTATTCTGTTCTAGTTTATCAATGTTGGTCCATCATCCTGTCAGTTTTTGATCTAGCTCTCTGTCGGCCTGTTAATAAATATATATTTTGTTCTGGCAACGTAAAATGAGGCAAGAGTAAAGATCCACGGGGAACATTTTGAGATGAAGACATGACTCTCAGAGAAACTCACCATACATCTACACACTCATAGAATGGCCACCTTGTTACCGAAGCGGTAAGCTTGGGTTTATTGCCATCTTTCAAAACACTGTCATCAGTAGTGTAGTAGTAGTATAGTGTAACCTACCTACCACAGAGAAAAAGGTACAGAGACCCAGGGAGAATAGACTGGCGGAATAAAGCGACCCAGAACGAGCATCAGAGAACACGGCATGCCCTTGTCCTCATTGCATAATATGTCAGCTGGTCTATTGTATTTTGCCTTGACAGACCAATCCAACCAAATTTTTTCCTTTCCATTTCTTGTTTAGCTTTTACCGTCTATTAATTCCCTGTCAGAGTTGCACAATCCAAGTAATAAATGTGGCCTGTGAGTAAAGTAAAAGCCCAGCGAAGCATGGAACATTAATTAGAGCGATGGGGATGAGCCTTATCGCCTAGCTCTCTAGCTCTGGTCATACCTTTATTAGCTCCTAAATGTCTAGCATAAGCATTGCCACAATACCACAGGGCCAACACACACGCGCACGTGCACACACACACACGCACACACACACACGCACACACACACACATACATACATGTGGATACAGACTAACTGGAAGCTGCATAGGAAAAGTAGGTAGGTGTGTAAAGGTGCTTTTATTGTAACACACACATACATGTAGCGTAATTCATCCTCTGCATTTAACCCATCCCTCATGGGAGCAGTGGGCAGCCGCTGTGCAGCGCCCAGAGACCAACTCCTGGTTGATGCCAGTGTCACTGGTCAGATGGCACTGGCTGGAGTCTATACCTGACATGTTTTTTTACTTTAACCCTAGTCTACAGTGACCCATGGCAATCAATGAGTATGTTCCATTATTGTGTCTCATACAGTATAAATGACTGCGTTTGCAGATCAGCCCAGACTGTTCCCACAGCCTCCCAGAACCCCACGCAGAAGATAAGGCGTCCTTGCTTTTGAAGCTCTTATCGCCACGCAGCGCTGTGTACCGCTCCGCTCACACCGTGTGACTTCCCGCCGCAGAAAGCCAAACCTCGTATCGCCTCGTCCGCCCGTCCGTCCGTTTCTGCTGCGTTTTCTCACGGACCCAGAGTCTCATCTAGACGGTCCATCAGGATCGCTGATGGACCGTCTCCTATAAACACACACACCACATACACACACACAGATGTGTGCCGGTGACATCAAGGTGTGAAAGCAGTGTCAGTCAAACTCACTGTTTGCTCCAGGTCAATGTTAGTGGTGAAAGTTAGCTTTCAAACTCCCGCCTCTCCATGTGCACGCACACACACGCACCCACACACACACACACCCCCCATACCCCAAACCCGGTGGTGTCTGTCTGCTTCTGGGTCATAAAACAGCACATAAAGTTAGGCTGAAGGCATTTGGGGAGTCGGGGAGAATGGGGGGAGGGGGGGGGGGGGTCCCTTGATGCTGGACAATGACCTCCAACTTGTTGCTTTCTCTCTCCCCCACTCTTTCTCTCTGGAAAACCCCCACACTGCCCCACCCCCCCCACACACACACACTGCCTTTCGTCCCTGGCCCGCGCCATTGTAGCGCTTGCAAAACGTCGCAGCAGGGGACATTTCCTCTGTGTGTGTGTGTGTGTGTGAGATAGAGACAAGGAAATTCATAAACCTGTGTATGTACGAGAAATGGTGCCTGTGTGTGTTTATCAGCAGTGATTCTACCTGTGCGTTTATCCGCATGGGAGTGTATTGCTCAGGGCAAAATGGTAAAGGTTGTGGGGGGGGCGGTGGGGGGGGTTGTGAGATGGTTGGTCATTAAACCGTTCCTTCCTGATCCCAGCTCTGATGTCACCGGAGCAGACTGCACACCCCCCCCCACACACACACATCACCACATGTGGCTGAGGCCCTCTGCCCACAAACACACAGAGATAATAGCAAACACATTCAGAGAATTAATTAATGACTCATAATGCAGTGAGATGCTCTGGTCGCTGGCTTGACCGCATTGGCCCCCCTCCGACATTATACAGACATGCCTAAGGGAACCATGCGCTAGCATCTGCCTGCGAAAAGAGCGTACGCTAGCTCTTTTCAACATTGTTATCTTGTCCTCAGTCAATGTCAATTATATTTATATAGCACATTTTAAACAACATGGTTAACCAAAGTGCTGAACATGAAATTTACAAGTGAAACGTATGTAAATACAAATAACATAAAACAAATAGAATAGCAGCACAGACATTTGATGCTAACGCAGCTGGGATTAAAAGCCAGAGTGAAAAAATATTGTCTTTAGCAACGACTTGAAAGCATATATAGTCTGCACATCTCGAATATAAAATGATAGGCTATGGTAGACTGGTAGGCTATTACAGAGGGATTCTCAGGAATAGTGCAATGGGCGTCAAACCTTTGTTAGGGGATCCTTCGCTGTGAGGAACAAATATTACCATAGATGAACTACATGCAAGCTCCCAATAGAATACAATCTTCATGTTTGGCTAGAGAAGAGCCTGCAGTCCCTTCAGACAGGGATATAAACATTGTGTTTGTGAGCAATTATATTTTGCCTCTCCTTGCTTGTGTCTTTGCTGTGAGGCAGGCAGGAGGTCTTGGATGCAATATATTGCATCGTGGCCCCTGTATCTTTCCAATACACAGCCCTAGAAACACATTGAGGCATGGATGAAACTTCACCTCCAATGTTGCACACTAAAAAAGTGGTTTGCTTACACACCTGCTCAAAGGCTCAGATATTTTCTTGCACATATCTCCGCTCCCTCGTTTAACCCAAATCTGTCACATCACCCATTAAACAACCAAGTTGTTTTTTTTATGATCAGGCAAGTATGCCCTCCTACTTGACAGGCGGAAGCCAAAACACATCTTGCACTATCGCCACTCCCTATTCTGCTGTTTGAAACGTGTCTCCCTGGACTTCAACAGCCATTTTGCATCGCCCTCTAGTCAGGGTTTTGATCCCTATGATGCAGGAGAGTCCAACTTCCAGCTTGGGTAAGATGACACATTAGCTCCCACCTACTTCACAGTCTGTGCAATCCAAACAGACCTAGTTGTTGAGACACTTCTAAAAATGTTCAGAGTAGTAATGGCTTTTTAATTTGCTGTTCGGTATGATTTCTTACAGTTTTATACAAAGTTGTCATTTCTAGACCTGCTAGTCAGTAAGAATGTGCTACCTGGATAAAAGTACTGGGTAATTTTAAAGCCACCTGCAGTACATTCTAAATGTTAAGTACATGGAGTTCTATGGACCCTTATCTTACAACAGGCACAATGCGGCGCAAAGCAGGAATGCAAGTGTTTTTGCTAGTTTCAGACCGACGAAGTTGTCATTTTCCCATCCAGGGCTCACGTTGTTTATGTAGAAAGTGCACTTGCGCCCATTTGAGCGCCCGTGGGTGTTTGTCTAAACATGAGGTGCGGTCTAGCGCATTGCTGACACATTGTTATCTTGAGGCTGCAGAAAGTGGCAGGGGCACAAGGTGTGTACACATCTGTTGCACATACACGGACGTGCAGGAGCACACAAATGTGCAAAGGATTAAAAATGTATGTAGTACAATGTGGAATATCATTAGTGTGTAACCTATATAAACATATTGTAGGAATCTCGCTATTGCCTAGATGGTCTGCTCCAGCACTTTTACAAACCTTCCGGTATAATATCAATCCGCCTATGATGCAAGCGCGCCTGCATGTAAAGGGAATGAGTCTCAGATTGGTTTATTGTATGTTACGCCCAAAACACACCCATGAATAATGAATAATGTAAGTCCAACCAATTTGAACCGTTCACCCGGCGCACTGACAGTTTTTCTGCCGTTAAAATAGCAAATGTGGATTTGGACACGCCCTAAATCCAATTTGCGCTTTGCGCTTTAGACCGTTATCTCAATCTCTTTGTGTGTCTGAGATGGTCAACTGCATTACATGACATGCAGGTTGGATGTCTGTTGACACTGACAGGACCTTTATCACATGGAGATCAGCAGAGTCTCCTTCTTTGTGTTAATCACCAGGAAAATAGACTTTCTTTTGTCATACAGCACTATGATAATGGCCGTAGTACAATCTCACACACTTTTATTACGCAGTGGCATTTGTTTGCTGTGCGTTTGTGGTTGTGCTTATGTGGTTTTATTACAAATTGTGATGCGTTTGCCTGTCCCATTCTCTGATGGGTTTAGCCTTCCTTGAAATAAGATATGAACAATTAGGCTAAAAAGTGTTTGGTTTATTTGGATCAAAGCACATTTGCTTCACATATATTTAAAATATCTATTTCTGTAGCATATATGGGAATTGGTCAGACTATCCCAAGCAAGCCCTCTCTCATATTTCACACACAGACCCACGCTAGATGAAATGCAACCATCCTGGAAACACACCGGTTCCCCGGTTGTGTCATTGACCTCTGAGATTTGGCTGAATGGTACAGTAGACCATGGAGCTCTGAGTGAGCTCAGGCAGATCAGATGTGGTTGTCTGGCCTAACAAGTGGCAGCTTGGCCAATGGCCTCGCTACGGCTGCACTGGTTTGCACACTGCCTAGAAAGCCAGTGAACAAGGTAGCTAGCTACCACTGCTGCCGCTAAACAGAGAGCCAGTGAGGTTTATTCTGAGGCTTGGCTATGGCTTTCTTAAACCTTGATGTTAACTGGGTTTATTAAAGCCAGGTTTTATGTATTCGGTGGTTTGTTTGCAGCCCATTAGGGTTTATTATGGCTCTGGGTCACTGGTAAAATGAGGTGGCTGGGATTCTTTGTATTTTTGTATGTTATTAAGTGGGGTAATTACCATCATGTCTAGTTTTTCTTGCTCTATAATCACATTCTCTTACTTCATGTTACTCTGGATAGAAATAAAAAATGAACAGGCTATCCTCCAACTGCCTCATGGTCATCTGTACCTGACAGTAAGAGCTACATCACTGTCGAAATCTGAAGTGGCCCACAAGTTGACGAGTAATGTTTGCAGGTTGACACAGGATCTCTAAAATGTACCCAGCCCGTTGGACAGGGAAGTGACAAATTTCACCTCTCCACTCTAACACATTCATTTACAGCTGAGAACACTGGGAGTGTGAAGAACTTTGCTTCAGATGACGAGCGAGGATTAGTTTGTTTGTTCTTTTTCATATGCATTCCTCGCTTGCTTTCTTTATGCCATTCACCACTTTTAAATTAAAGATTATATTTCATATTGAACCATTGTGTTTCAATCCCGCTTCTCTTTTACTCCTGGTTTTATTACATCTTTCCTCAAGATCCTTCTTCACTCATCCACTCACTATAAGCTTTCGTTAGTGTGCTCAAGTCAGGGCAGACCAAGAGGTGAACAACAGACACTCCACTATCTGCCGCCGTGGTTACGTTTCCAGAAAAATCTAATAATTTGCACATGGCAGCGAAATGTATCCCAGATGTGATGAGTGTTTGTGTGATGCGTACTCTTGGCTTTCTGCACCCTCTGATCTCTGCTATACATCATCAAAAACTGATGATGCATGTTTCCCAAAAGGTGTATTTACCTGTTTATTTTATGTATTTTATAAGATTCAAGGAAGCAAAGGGAAATTATATTGTTGATCCTTTCATGTGATGTATTGATCAGATATTGTTTGATCAGATGCGGTTAAGCACTAAGAACCTTTTATTTTGGCATGTAATCAATAGAGTTCTCCGTGGCTGACGAAGCGTATTCTTTAAAGAGAGAGCTTGGAGAAACAGCGGTTCAACTGCCCCAGCTAAATGCAAAGTAGTTTGTAATCAATAGACCTCTGTGCCAGCCAGGTATAGTCCCTTTCTCTCTGTGTGGCGGTGCGTGGTTTGCCCATATGAGCCTATATTGACTGGCTGTGTTTTTCTCAAACTTCTAAGCATTTATTGGCTTGTGCTGTTGATGTGGCAATCCCCTATACCCCCGATCCATATTGTCACTGATTGATCAGTGACAAGATGGATCACATCCAACAGGCACATTTTAAGATCATGCTGGCGTACAATGAGGTGAGCGTGCAAGTTGACAAATCTATAGGTCAGATCTGAAAACTGTATGACTGTATTGGCATGTTTGTGTCTCGAAATTATTTTCCTCTTCCCCTTTTCCCCTGATTGTCCCCTTCTCAGTTTCTCACATTCTCCCTCCAGTGATTTGTATAATTTCATTCATTAGTTCTCTTGCTCTCTCTCTCTCTCTCTCTCTATATAGATATATATATATATATATATATATATATATCTGTGTCATTGCAGGCTGAATGTGATTAAACTTGAAGCCGGCACTTGGGGTTCCCTCTACCTGTTTTTACCTGTGGTAATGATGCCCTAGATGCCAGAGACTCAGAACAGCCACCAAACAAATTTCAGATGTGCTTAGCGCTATGGTGTGATCCATCACAGAAGATATGGGCTCGTTACTATCCGTTCTGCTACCCAGATCTTCTGGGTTTGAATAAACTGGATAAAGCCCTGGAGGCAACGAGGACATGGGGCGTGTTTGTTTTTTTTGGCTGTGGTTGTGTGTTAGCATGAATGAATGAATGTGTGCACATTTTTGTGAGTGCATCTGGTACGCTCTGAAGTGTTTACCGGCCAAATCGAGGCCGAATTGAGGTGAGAAGAACAGCGCAGAATGATTAGCCAATTCCCTCTCCATCAAGAAGCCTCTGCGTATCTTTTACATACAGCTAACTGTGAATTAACATGGAGACAGTGCGTCAAGGCTTCTTCGGCACATGGGGTCTGGAGTGTGGGCAGTATTCTGACTAGAACTGGCTCCCATATTTATTTTGTTGTCATTATAATCAGCTATGCTTTCAGTGTCTTTGTCAATTCCTGTAGATGCTGTGCATTCCAATGTTCATACAGTAATGCTGAATCATCTTCCTTAGTCTGTTAGTCAGTTCAATGTTTAGATCTAATAGTGAATGCCATGTTTACTGCCCATTGGCGTCGGTGGTGCTATTACAGAGCCCCCCCCCGCAGAGAGAGGATGCTGAAATAGTAACAGTAAGCAGCTAAATCTTAGCCCTTCATAAATGCCACACAGTAAGTAAAGGCCAATTTAGTGAATTCGCCCAGCAATTAGAAAATGCATCATGCTGAGTGTATTTGTATGTTTACATATGTTTCTCTGTGTGTGTGTGTGTGTGTGTGTGTGTGTGTGTGTGTGTGTGTGCATGTGTGTGTGGTCCTCGTGTGTGTGTTCTTATGCTGTCTGAACATTTTACTTTGCTTTCTCCAGACATTCTCTAAGCCTTCTCTCGCTGGTTGTGCTTTGCAAACAGTGGCTTCATTGATTCTCACACATCCTTCACTTTTCCTTTAGACTCTACCTTTACTTAACTCTTTCCCTACTCTCTGTGTGTGTGTGCACGTGCACGTGTGTACGTGTGTCTACCATCTATCATAGTCTCCTGTGCATGGTCATCTCTTTCACGTGCATCTCTGGAACAGCAAGGGGGTCTAGCGGACCTCTCCATGCCTGAAATTCTCAGTGCTTACGGGCTTCACAGAGGCTGCTCTGTGGCTCCCAGGACCACAGGGGCACCAGGGACCCACGGGGCAGATAAACGAGCGGTGTGATGGGAACGGGAGGGCGTAACACTGTTTTGTGTGGGGCAACTTATCCTTCCCCCCCGTTGCCCCCACATTACAACCACTCAATGCACGCTCTCTCTCTCTTTCAAAGACTCTTCCCCTTTCAGGCACACGCCTCACACAGAACGGTTCATAGTTCAAGTATACAGCATCACTGCTGCAGGCTGGGCCTGACGTAAGCAGCACATTTGTAGCTTCTCTCTATGTCCGGGACACGCTGTTTATTTGCAGTAAGCGGCTCAGGTGCAGGTTAAGCCCACTGTATGCTAGCTTATAACACACTGTCAGACGCTATGTTGTCTAATAGTGCTACCAGCAAATGTCAGTATACTCCCTACAACATTTGAGAGGAAAAGACAAATGGAACTAAATAATTAGGCCATTGGCATTTAGCAGACACTTTATCCAAAGTGACTTGTGGTGAATACAAGTAGAAATAGACACCTTACTCATCCACCTTACTAAAGCGGTCACACTAAGACAGACTAGACAGTCCAGGGGTTTGTGTGCGATGTGAACGTACAATGGTAGTTACAGTATATTACCATATTAAATCATTTGTCCTATGTCATTTACTTTTTTTAATTCAACGCTATGGCCATAATCTGTTGTACAGAATAAGTAGCTCGGCCAAAATGCATATCTGTCTTTCAGCATCCTCTGTCATATATTTGCCAAGAGATGTTTTTACATAGAAAATGTGACCTTGTTTTCATAGAACGTTCTATTGGAATGTGTGTGTGTGTGTGTGTGTGTGCGCTTTCATGGGAGCATGATCATTGTGCATGTGGATGGCTCAGTGTGACTTATTTCTTCTCCATTAGCCTCTCTGTGGTCTTGTGTGTGTGTGTGTGTGTGTGTGTGTGTGTGTGTGCGTGTGTGTGTGTGTGTCTTACCTTAGAATAACTATCATTGTCTGCTCATGATTAAATACTTTTGCCATTTATCTTTCAATCCATAATCTCTGCAGGGCCTAGGATCCTATGGAAAGAAAGCTTGTATGTTTGTTATCTAAGCGCACGGTCTAAAGCGCAAGGTGCAAATTGCATTTAGGGCGTGTCCAAATCCACGTTTGCTATTTCAGTCAGTCAGTGCACCGGGCGCATGGTTCAAAAGGGTTGGACTTACTCTCTTCATTATTCATGGATGTGTTTTGGGCCCCATGTCATTATCAGTTCATCATCCATTGGCTTTAATGGATGGAAACACTATAACAAGATTAACTGAAGCATATATAAAGTTAAGTTGGTCGGGTGTCTTGAGTTATTTTGGGCCAGTTTAGATGAACAACAGCTGGTTTGGTGAGAAATTTAACTGCTAAATTGGATGTGTGTATCTATTAGCCAAAAGAAGGTGTACAGTATGTTTATAGTACATACAGTATAGTTTGTTGAGTTACCACACCACAATCCACTCAAGCATAAGCACATGGGCTAACAAGTGTTAGAATAATGGGTTTCAGATGGATCGAAGGCTAAAATAAATTCTGCATGGATTGTGTGTTATGTATATTAAAACATTATCATGCATGTATGGTAGGGCTGACACACTGCAGGAAATAACCTGGGCAGGATCCTTTGGGCTTTACTTTAAGTGACTTTGTGCAACTTTAAATCAGATTTTATTTTATCTGCCTATTTGTATCTCTGTTTTCATATGTTAATAATATATAATAATTACTTTCCTATAGCCAGAGATTAGGGCAATCTCTCTTTTCAAAATATCAGATGGTGAACCACTTTTATCTTATCTGCAGGGTATTGTGTATTTGCATACATAACTGCCCCCAATGCTTTGAGCTGGATTATCGAGTTAAATTAGAAGGGAGTTGGCAGGAAGACCACCAATTCCCATCAGTCTTTTCAAATGTTCTATGTATAGAAAAATGAATGAGTAAATTAACTGAACACATGAATTATTTCCTAGATACTGTAAAACTTAGTCTCTTAGAGGATCATCACTAGTGCTCTAATGTTATTCTTGGCCCAGAATCTCGAACCCTTCTCAATGTCTAGTCTTAACTAATTTAACAGACTATGTACAAGAATTGAGCACTTCTTCAAGATTTTAGGTAAGCTATAAAAATCGGCAAGCTATGTAAGCATGCCTGCCATTAAACTTAAATTGGTAAACATGGATCAAACATTTTGTTCTCACAGGGCCTAATGTTCACTTAATGCCATTTATAACATAGTGAGCAGCAGGCAGCTTAATGGATGGAGGTATGTCAACGAATGTTCATTGAGCTGAATTGTGGTAACAAATTACTACACTAATCTTATATTGTAGTTTTAACTTAAGGCAGAGACATTATATACAGGAGACATGCCACTTCGAGAATTTTGAATGGAGTTCTAAGGGATAATTCTGAAACGCCAAAGGTGACAGTTGGAAGAACATGTCCCGCCTCTCCCACAGAAGAGCCAATCGCCTGCTTTATAACTGCAGAACGGATTACCTGTTAAGACAATTCGGTGTCGCGAAATCTTGCGCATGCGTAGTGGAATTTCAATTTGGCAAAAATAAAATGCTTTTTCAGCCTTATTTTGGGGCAAAATCACCAAACGTTTTAAGTTGTTTATTATAAGATTTGATTCGCGATCGTATACATGTAATTCTTATGTCCCAATGATCACTGAAAGAGCGGTTATGGCTCTCTCCCTATTAATGCCATTGAGTACTTTCTAAATAAAAGTCAGGAAGTTAAAAGATTGTTGCCGAGTGGCGAGACTTGCCTATAAGGACTTTGCTTAAGCGCAGCAGTGGGCTCTCATACATTTTTATAGGCCGCTCCAGAAATATGCCCTCAGACCCAGCTCAGTTTGACAGACTGATCCTAGTCTATGCTGCACTGCCACCAAAACCTCTGAGAGTAAATATTTAAACATGGCATAGTTGAGTGCTGAAGTTTGTTTAACTAACATTTTGGGTTCAAACCAGTACAACAGCGCTATGGAGGAACTGAAGGGTTGGGATAGCTTCAGCAAACACTGACTGTGTTTGGAATGCCAGGGCAGAATACATTTTACAGTCTCCTTGATTCTCACATGTATTTCTTCTTATCTCTGTTGGTTCTCATTGCTTTTACTTTTACCTGATGAGCTGGCTCTATCCTTCCATCACCTTTTATTACTTGCAATCTACCTGGTCGGAATCTTTCGCAAATCCTGTAAGATGGAAATTCTCTCTGTCCAGGATCCATCCACCACAGTCTCACATGCGGCATATGTTGTTTTAAGTGGCCTTTCACCCACATCCACTCGATTGGAATTACCCTTGGCTTCTGCTAATGTAGTTTTAATGTGTTGTGGGAGTGTCCATGCCAGCGTCAGACCTTGTACTCGCCACAATGGTTATTGTGTTGGCTTTGCTTAAAAGATCTTGTCCAAATAAAAGAGGTAAGGTCATGTATCAGTCTGTGGCTGCTGTCTAATGAGGATGCTAACATCCATTATTAATGGAACATCTGCTCATCCCGCATGGACACTGTTGGTCTAGTGGTCTGGATGTTGGGCTCCCAGCCGAAAGGTTGTGGGTTCGAACACTGATGTTGACCTACCTGTAAGCATCCTTGAGCAAGATACCTAATCCCTAACTGCTCGCGGTGGTTGGTCGCACCTTGCATGGCAGCAGTCACCATCAGTGTATGAATGTGTGTGCGAATGGGTGAATGTGAGGCAAAATACTGTAAAGTGCTTTGAGTGGCCAAAAGGTTAGAAAAGCACTATATAAATGCAGTCCATTTACCATTTACTGTTGCTCGTTTGGCGGAAATGAAGGAGCTTGTTCTTGGGAGAAGTACAGAAAGGCAGACGGAGGGAGAGAGACCGGTGATTGACACCCACGATTCTATCGGGGTGTGATGCTAGGTGACGAAGACAAACATGGCAGACGTCTGATGAGTGATGAGTCACAGTGATGGCTGTGGGGTACTTGGTGTGGGTGGCTTATTCATCGTGTCACAAGATCTTTCAGGCTGATCGGAGATGTGGGTTTTTTGGTGCTAAACTCTGTTACTTGCAGAGACAAGGGAGAGCTTTTTACGAACAGTGTAGCGCTAAAACTTTAGAGAGAGCAAAGTCAGTCAAGAGTATGATCTGAGGTATGGACACAATAATAGTAATAATAATATCCAAATATTTTTATTGCCTATTGCTTTACATTCTTCTTTACTTCTCTACTTCATTCTCTCATTATCTACGTTCGACAGCAATTCTTCCAAACTCTTTCTTCTTTACCAGAACCTGACCTAGTTATGTTTTTCAGGTGGAATCAAAATGTACACTATGAGAATCAGCCTTTTGAGGGGTAAAGTGCACTGGAAACTTAGCTCAGTGGCTCTGGAGACATCCGTTTACTACATCCGATGAACTGACGGATGGGCGGCCGGATGAGCCCTTGTGTACGTATGTGGGCCAGGAGGGGCAGAAATAGCCCTAGCCCTCTGGAGGAGTTGCTGCACAAGGTCACCCCTTTGCCCTAGGCTCTAATTCATGAATCTGAAGTGTTTGGTCTCTCTCTCACCCACACTTTCTCTCTCTCTCTGTCTGTGGCCTAATGACATATCCAGGCCTGTGTGTCAGGCAGAAGACTAGAAGACTATATTCTAATGAACCCCAGGGTAATTAGAGTTTCGCCAAGCTGGCTACTTAACTCGTTCTCTTGGTTTCCTCCTTCTGGACAAAAAAGAAATGTCAACCCTTTAGCTCATGTAGACTTAATCCGGTTAATGTTCAACATAGAGGGATTAATACTCACTTATCTGCTGGGAACACAGCTAGGGGCACTCTTGATTCGAGACCCTAATGTGCCCTTCAGTAGAGTGTCGAGTTAAATCTGCTTCCTTGACAAGACCATACAAGTTGCACTTTCTTAGTTGTCTGGCTGGTCCTGTGACTTGTGTATTTTGTCTACTGCATACTGACTATGGCCAAGATATGGCACTACATACTGTACACTCATGACAATGGAAAACTGTAATTTACCACTGAATAGTAATATACATTTGACAGAAGAGACTTGTTTGTTTAGTTCCTTTTAACAACACATTTTCTGACAAATAATACTCCGGTGCAACGTGTAGTCTGTAGAACACGATAGCTTTGACATATTGCATTGAGGGTTTCAGAAAGGGGCACAACATTGTTGAAATTACACCAGCTAATCCTTACAACAATTAAAAGATGGAGTCAATGATTGTAAGCTAATACATGTTTTGTCCAAATCAGCAAATGTCTTCTCATGATCCGCTAGCTGCCTGTGTGTGTGTGTGTGTGTGTGAGTCTGACTCTAGCTATAACTATAAGTTGAAAAATGTTGACATAATACAAAAGGTTATCGTCCATGGGAGACAAAATGGCTGTGCTGTTCTCTCTGCCCCTACCCTCCACCATGTCTTTGCTATCAGCTGTTGCACCCCAGCTGCCCAGCATGCTGACTCTAGAATGATAGTCATCAGCAGTTGCCACATGAAAGGAAAGGCTGGAGTTATTTTAAAAAAAAAAGAGGGGAAAAAAAGCAAATTGGAAAAAGGGTCAGGTTGTGGCACTGGCTAAATTTGATTTGTAGATTATGGGATTTTTTTTATCAAGCGTATTTTCTCATTCTATCAGTTCCTTCCCTTGTAAGACTTAAATATTGCTCTGGAGTGATAAGATCCTTTCTAGGCACTGGTGACTTTACTACATGCTTTAGATGTGTTCCTGGCCTCGGGGCTGCACCTATATATAATATTGCTCTTCCTGTGCTTTGATAAGCAAAACAGCTCAGATATGCTCATGCATGCTTAGGAAAGGAGTAGACCCGTTGAGCTTACAGTCTAAAATTACCACGCAGAGGCTCTCGGCGCATGCCAAGAGTCGAGCCAGTGCTATCTGTGGCATGTCCCCCAAGTGGGGCCTCTCTGTTTTTATTCAGGCCTTGGCAGGGCATTTAAAGTGGTCTTTGCTGCAGGCCTGTGACCAGTTTACTGTGGAAAGCTGCATGGCTTATTGGAGGAAAAGACAGTCCCCAAACCAGTTGGCCTGTTCTGCTGTTGTTTCAAGCGGAGGACGCTGTCACTTACGAGTTCCTCATAAAAGCCTGCGGATAGACCCCGAGCACAGCCTGAGCTGTAATTGATACTCTTGTGTTAGTGAAGGGACTGCAATTCTATGTGCTCACGTGTGAGACCTGAGAAGTAGCGAGAGTTACACTGCCACGCGTGTGAGGGACATTCAGGCCAGAAAAGTGGCTTACACACACACACACACACACACACACACACACACACAAAAGCAAAGCTTCAATGTAACTCCTGGAGCAGTAAGAGTAAGAGGAACCGCTCAGGAAAACACACTGCAGAGCTGCTCTAAAAATTAGGCCACTTTGAGCCACCGGATGTATGCAAATTCTTTCTCATTAAGCCGATATATTATTCACAGCATTTTTATTACATTTTTTTCACTGTGTTTAGCCAACAGGCGTCTGAGTAGCCCTTTTGGTACAAGCATTATTTTTATTTTACCTAATGATATTCAAATATTTAATACCTTGTCTGTCAAAGTCTAATTTTGTATTTTTACACATACAGTGAGACATTCCTAGTCTCGCGAGACCATCCTGATCTCGCAAGCTTCAGTTTAATTTCGCTGTAAGAATCAGTCTGGAAAGCCTTGGAATCATTTTGAATGTGTGCGAGGCGAGTAGCAACTGAACTTTCTAATCAGCGTCGTGTTTATAGCTATACGACTGTGGTTTTCCGATCAGCGTCTTGTTTATAGCTATACGGGTGTGGTTTAGGTGTGCCGACAGCGAAAACGACCAGATGAACGATCAGGTTTAGACATAGGATTAAAATGAATTACAGTCATAAAGGTGTTCAGTGATAAACTGAGGACCAAAATAGCCAAGATGGTGGCAGTCAGGAGAAGAATTGAGTTGTAAATGTAATATAATAGATGAGATAATTCACATGGTTATATTAAGCAGTTTAAAACCATTGGATGATATTTACCATTGTGCATTCAGGTTTATCACAGGGGCAAATTACAAAACTCATCACTGTATTTTATACCATGTGGGTTGTGTCCCTTTATCTGTGAGGTGAGAACAACATGCTCTTCTGTTTATTTATAAAGCACTTCATCATTATTCTCCACTAGACTTACTAATTTTACCAGATAACAGACTCTGATTACATTAAATAAAATGTTTTGTCTTTGTGCCTAAACTGTACATGTCAATGTGTTTACACACAGCACAGCCGTAAAAGAGATCTCGGTCTGTCTGTCTCTCCCTGTTAAAATAAAGTTTGAGAGAAAGAGACAAAAAATAAGTAATTCTGGGAACTGGACTGGAGGCACTGCATGTCAGTCAACGTCATTATCCGGTGACTTGACCACCTTCAACTTCACATGAACAAACTTACAGTAAAATGTTGATTTTCAAACGCACATATGCTGTGGGCCTACTAGCACACAATTAGACCACTATACTTTCAACTAATCAGAATAAGAATCAAGTTCATAAATACTGTCTAGTTACACAGTTTAATTGTGTGTTTGAAATTTACAGGGGTGGTAATTTCCTGACTGGCTCCCAAACCCTTTTCAATCAATGGAGTGTTCCTAGTATGTGTGGATCTCATGAGATCAAAGTGGTCTCACAAGCCTAAACGTCATTTCACACTTTGGAATTAGGCTATACGGACAGACTGAGATGTGTATGTGATTCATTATTAGCCTACTACACAATATAAAGTCTGTGGATGTATATTTTGAACAGCATATTATAATGATTATCATGATTATTATCATGTCATTGCATGATTAACTATAATATAGCCTACTGTGCTATCACAGTTCAGAAAAGGTATACTGCTACTTATTCCCTAAACCCATGTAAATACAGTGGAGGGTTTATGGTTTGTGCTACAGTAGCCTGCCACTGCCACCATTATCTTGCTAATGGCCAGGTCTTATGTTAAACAGCACTATTTTGTTTACAGGGACTCGCCTTTCTTTTCCACGGGGAGGACTGTCCAGCAGTGCTTTTCTTCCTTTCTCTCTTCTCTCTCTGTTTAACCGCTTGCCCTGGGACAGTTGATATAGGGAAGTGGTTGATTTACATGCAAATGACGCAAAAACACCGGTCATTCACCCTGCTAATTAAACCGATGTTTAGGAGTCTGTGACTTCACTTGCTGACATCACATGAGCTCATTAGCATGCGGCCGATGGGAGGGGTGCTGCGTTTTAGCGAAAGGGAAAAAGCCTTACATTCAGTCGGGCAGCCACAGGCGCAGGGATCTAGTCGCCTCTCCGTTCCGTGATGAAAGACGCTGAAACATTTTCGATGGCCCTTCTTCACTGAACTTTCTAGCACTGCTTACCCACATCTCTAAAGGATTCCGTTATTCGCTAGGATTTCACATAAACTGGATTCAGGATGTAGGGAGATTCGGGTGTTTTACGCAAGTAAACTTCAATTTGCGCTCTCGCTGCACTCAGCAAACAGCATTCAAACCTTGTCGCTGGTGAATGCGTCTGTAGGTTCACCCGCCGTAGAGAGGAAATCTGGGGAGAGCTTGTGGATCCGGAGAAACGAGAGCGGTGTGTTTGTTTGCAAAACCTATGCCGATGGAATGATGTGACAAAAACCTATTTTCGAAGTGCGTCGGTGTTAAGGCTATGGCGTCCTATGGTGTGTAGGAAGGTAAGCATAGCTTTATTCTAATTCTCTCTCTCACTAGTATGTTGAGCTGTATGTTTCCACCGCTGACACGGCGCTGAATGCACTGTGACGAGTAGACCAGTCTACAATACAACCGATACAGCAAACTATAGTAAAAAATGTAACGAATTAATCTGAAAAGAAAAAAGAAAAAAAATTGTAGACCAATGTGTGGGGGTTGTGTAGCTAAAAAAGAAAAGCAAAGCTATAGGGTTTGCGTATTTTATTGCCCACTGTAGACTATTTGATTCGATTTCCTGTTCAGTAAAGTTTTCTTGGCCAAATTAATCCTGCCTCTTTTCACTATTGAACACATAAACTCCAATGAACTATTAGTCCTTTTTATATTATAGGATATATGTAGGCTATGCGTCTCTCTCTCTCTCTCTTTCTCTCTCTCTCTCTCTCTCTCTCTCTCTCTCTCTCTCTCTCTCTCTCTCTATCTCTCTCTATCTCTCTCTCCCTGACGCATTTGTTCTTGGTGACCTAAGGTATTTTGTTTCTTTGTGTCTTTGTTGTCCAGCCGTGGTCATGTTTGAATTACCATATGAACGGACATTGGACTAATGAATAACGTCAGTCAAGCAGCTGCCTGCAGACTGAATGGGTCACTGCTATGTCGGGTCTGAAACTTGTCCAAATA
Organism: Typhlichthys eigenmanni; assembly: GCA_027564635.1. Taxonomy (NCBI): domain Eukaryota; kingdom Metazoa; phylum Chordata; class Actinopteri; order Percopsiformes; family Amblyopsidae; genus Typhlichthys; species Typhlichthys eigenmanni. Next base: position 23,470 of record JAODUK010012097.1, on the reverse strand, counting down.
TTGAATTGAAATGTAATAGTGTTCACTCTTGCCATACTCAACTGTCCTGTCCTGTAGCGCGAATGCATTTCTTCAGTCAAACCAGTCCTAATGTGTGTGCTTCATGGAACAAATCAGCACTTAAATAAAGTGATCCATTATAATCTCTCTCTCTCTCGCTCTCTCTTGCTCTCTCTCCCACACAAGCTACAGTTCAGAGAGGTAACAGGGAAATGATGACGCAAAACATCTTTTTTTAAGATCTTGCTGTAGCACCGATGCATCACTGATGATCACTTTCACTTCCATCAAATTCTCACTTCAACAGAATTTCACACTGAATTTTGTTGCATGTGGGTTTCTGTGCCTACACACAATGTCCTCAATTCACTACGTATTTTCTAGGTATAACATTAATTTATTATGGCAGGTAATAATAATTCTGAAGTCGGTTATTTATTTTCAAGCAGTCTTAATCTTTATATTCAAGCATTGTCTCTGTTTTCTTTGCTAATTGGCTGCTAATGGAAACATCTTTGTTAAGGCTGATACTTGTCAGGAATGCCAGTCATGTGCAACTGTGGCTAAATCTTATTACATTACAAAAAACCCTTCAACATGCCCTCTGGCACACCAAACGGATGTGACGTTCTCGCCAAACAAAAGACTTTGAAGAGAAAGGAGTCTGCCCTCCACCTCCATGGCACCTACAGAGAAAACGAGCAGAAGCAGGAATGAGAAGGTCAAGATGAGTGTTGGCTGCTGTGCAACCAGCTGTTCGAAAGAGTCCTTCTCTTCTCTCCGTCTTGCACAGTCTTCTACAGAGCTGCCACTTATAGATGGGATTTTAATCCCGTCCTCCAAAGTGATGCCATGGAAAACCTCTAGGTGGTTTGGGAGTTGCTCAGGAATGGCTGTAAATTTTGGATTCTGGTGAAATGCAATTCAAACCACCCAACGGCTGCTTCTTGGATTAAGTTTAATAATTGGAATTTATACTGGTTAACTTGAAAATGAGACATTCGTAGCTTGCTGTCTGAAGGAAACATTCGTTGAATGATTTGTATAAAATGTCTTATTAGGCAAAATACTAAGGTATGGGCTGTTTGTTCAGTTGTTTTCAGTCTAGTTAACTATTGAAGCAGCCCCTGTTACCTGGGTTACAAGAGTAATCAGGAGTCACAAGGCGAAGATAATTAACTCGACATGGTGAATGAACATCCACTGACATCACGGCCACGCAGATTACTGTCCATACGCCTCCTAAAACCGCAACACTGAAACTACTGCGTCTATACGGTATTTCCCTGGGGAGGAAAGCCCCAGTCACCTTCTTATTTTTAAATGGGAAGTGTCCTGCTTTATCTCCCTATCTCTACCATTAGTTCAGTTGGTGATGTCTTGTATTTACCAGAGCCCTTATCACTCCCAGTTGACATCAGCAGATGATTCAGTGGGGAAGGCGGGGAGCGCGGATACCTTCAGCAGGTAGACAGAACAACAAACCCCCAAAGTAATTTCTCTGCCAATCCAGACGGAGAGATTAGATGTTTTTGTTAAAGTAGTATAATAGTAGTAGTAGTTGTTGTTGTAGTTGTAGTAGTAATAACAATATAATAATAGTAATAATAATAATAATAATAATAATAATAATAATAGGCAGATCACTGGAGGATGTGAGACATCTAGAAGGACAGATGCACGTGAAGAACTTTTACCTCGATGTCCGTCCTGCTATGTTCAGGCTGAATAAAGGACTTTGCTCTCTCTCTGCTCTCCCCCATGTTATTTATACACCTCCTTATCTCCGAGCGTGCCTCCTTGTCCATAGGGAGAATTGACTGCTAAGCACATGGCGGGAGATGTGTGGGTACGTGTGTAGTCGCTTATGTCTATGCGTATATTGGGCAACACGGTGGCCCACTGGGCAGCACGGTGGCCCAGTGGATAGCACTGTGGCCTCACAGCAAGAAATCCCGGGTTTGAACCCCGGTCGTCCTGGCCTTTCTGTGTGGAGTTTGTATGCTCTCCTTGTGTCTGCGTGGGTTTCCCCTGGGTGCATTTCACTGCATGTATGTGTATTTGACAATAAAAGCGCCTTTACCTGTATTGGTGCTACTTTGTTTCGGCACTGTGAATCATACCAATTCCACAGCTTCAAGCATTAGCATGTGTGCACCAACCGGTATGAGAGGATGAGATTGTGTATCAGCGAGTGTGTTAGATTGTCGATGTACCTCATTTGTGTGTGTGTGTGTGTGTGTGTGTGTGTGTGTGTGTGTGTGTGTGTGTGCACGTGTGAGATACTGGTTAGTGAGTGATGCATAGTTTAGCAATGCTAATGGGGTGGTGAGTGTGTTGTGCTGTAATGTCTAGGCCCTAGTCATAGCTGCATCACACCTGGATATATGGTCACCTGGATGGGACCGGGTTTTGCTCCTGGGCTCTCCTTGACAGCTGCTTGATGTCTTAGTCTGACCCAGTCGCTTCTCTCAGCCACTCACTGTTCACATTCATATTCACAGGGAGTTATATGTGGGCACGTCGTCCGAGTACCAGAGAAATGTGGCTCGCAGCGATGCTGGCTGCTGGAAATTGCGGAGGTCTGCTTTTCTGCTTAACGCGGTGCTGGAAGATGGAACTGGCAGCAATAGCGCAGTGCAGCGCATGACTTGCATCAAGAAATCATGAAGTGGTGATGAAGAATTTCTCAGACTTTAAGCCTTAGCAGTTATTTATTAATGTATTAATGTATTTACTTTTTTTTTGTTGGTGTTCTAGCCACACGGGTCTTTGCTATGTTTGGCTGTGGCTAAACACTGGGAGCTTGGTGTAACCAGACCCAATATTCACGTTGTGGATATGGTCTGGCCACGCTCCTTTGGGAAGTGTTAACAGTTGTTTCCCCCTACTGGGTGTAGACCTCTTGTTAATGTTGAAACTACCGGACAGCGCTGAACCAATCGGCGTTTCTTACAACGGTTTTGATCGCCTCATCTAGCTCTACCACCATTTCAAAACAGGCTTGACTTCAACGTCATCTCACTAACCCACTCTGATTTGTTCGCCAGCAGGGTGGCTGTGAAATGCTCAAGCAAACAAGGTTTCCAGACTAAAATCTCATCGAATTAAATGTGAGCAGAGAGCACTAGTCGGGTGCTCTCTGGCTACAACACTGGTGGGTTCTTTCAAAGAGGAGATTCCAGTGTTGCATATCTGTGTTCACCAAGGGATCTGAACCGACAGACAGATTCCTGACAGACTTATTTGTGTCCTTAAGCCCTCTGCCTGGCTTCCTGTCAGGCAGAGAAGACAGCTGTCTGTGAGCGTAATGGGATTGTCTACCGTTTTAGGTGCCCTTTCCTTCCCTGAGGGTAGGGAAGGGTTGGAGAGAGGCAACCTGCTGACTACCCTGAACGGTCAAGGGCACAATCGTTTGTACCTGTATGATATATGTCTCCTCCTTTAGCTCAGTGTGTGAATATATGCAGTATATATATATATATATATGAGAATGTGTTTGCCTATATACTGTGTGTGTGTGTGTGTGTGTGTGGGGAACACACACTGGAACTATTATTACTATATATATGTGTCTGGCTGGCATTGAACCTTTTTCAAATGGGAAAAAAAGCATATTCTACATGATGCATATCTGTTTCTTCTGAGATGCCCATGGAAGTTGGGCTTCTCAGAAATTACAGTATATGTCTTGGAAGTTGTTTTAGCTTTTAAAAGCTGGAGTTTAACATCTCCTCTAGAGATGAAGGAGCATCTCTAGGATGAGCAGTGTAAATGTTAAACACCCACTTCTCTGCAAACTGACACGGATACTTTCCGTGGTATGAACCGGTGTGTCTGCTTGACTCAGAGTGGAGCGGCATCCTTGCATCTGCTAGCATTTCAGGCTAACCTTGTTTAAAAGTGTGTGTCTTTGTGTAGTGGGAGGGGGGGTGGAAGGAATGCTTTCCATCACTGTCATTCGCTGTACACTGGTCATTTCTCCAGCCTGGTTGTCATTACATTCTTGCGCTTGGTGCCCCAGACGGTGGTGGGGGTTTAGAGTATTACTCTGGCACCTACGTTTCGCTGTAAGAAGCACAACAGGGAGTCTTGACTTGTAAACTTCGACCTTCTGAACTATGTGGAGTTTTCATTACATGGACTGGAAAGGGAAGACGGGCCTCAAGGTCTGATTTAATGCCATGTTGACTAATCATTAGCCCGCTGTCCGCTACTGATTTAGAAAATGGATGTGTTTGTTTTAATTCTTCTTTGCTGCTTCTTTTGAACAACGTATTTGGGATGTCGTCCAGAAATAACATTACTCAAGATTGATCTCCATTAAATTAAAGGCACGTCTTTTAATTTTGTGGTTATTCATATTCAGACCTGTGTTAACCAAAAGGTATAGCTTATTGGTTTTTCCTGTTTTCTACTCGTATTGCGTACAAGTTCTGACTCGCTGCCCTGCTGCAGGAAGATCTGTGTGCACTGTAAGTGTCGCCTGGAGGAGCATGCAGTGACGGCCATGCCAGTGGAGATGGAGAAGACGGTCACCAAGCTAATGTACGACTTTCAGAGGAACTCCACCTCTGACGACGACTCGGGCTGCGCTCTGGAGGAGTACGCCTGGGTGCCGCCAGGTCTCAAGCCCGAACAGGTACACGGACACACGGACACACACACACACGGACAAACACGCACACACACACACAAGGACAAACGCACACACCCAGACAAGGACACACGGACACACACACAGTGTCAGATCTCAGACGCTCTTGGAGAGGCTGAGACAGTTTGTTTTGTTATCATACTGCATACCATAGAACTTCATGAATCAAGCCGTGTGGTGGCTGTTGTTTTTCACAGACGGTGACGGCTCACAACGAAGAAATATGCTCATATGATTCCATATTCAGCATATTAGTAGTAGTAGTGGTAGTAGTTTAGCTTTAATTTGCAGAATGGTGTTTATTCATTCATTTCAGCCAAACATTAATTTTGTTTTTGGAAGGGAGCTTTAAATTCGTCATTTACATTTTGGATTGATAATGAGCTGACCCCAAATGCTCATGAGAAAACCTCAGCATGTCTGAGATTGATAATCGATCATGTGAGATTGGTAACAGGTCTGTTATGCCCTTAGCCAATTGGACAGTAAATGTTGGAGCTCTCTATAGGAATGCATTGGTATGCCAGGGTTCAAGATTCACTAGACACCGGTTGCCAGTTTTCAGGGCGACTGATTTAGAAAAATGTCAGTCAGAGCTCGCCATAGAGCACATTACTAGCAACTACTAATCTATGTGTAAAGACTGGTATTTTACTAAATGAGAACATATAGAAATCTACAAGCAGCTAGCATTGCATATACAAGGATTATAGTGGCTCTAGCAGTCCAATGAATCTTTAAATCATTATGCCTGCAAGGTTTTAACACCCTGTCGATGACCTAACTAAACCCCGTAATACACAAACCCATTATTTGGCTCCTTGCACAGGCAGCCAGCAAAATCCCTCTTTTACAATACCACATAGGTGTGCACATGATTTCCTGTTGTAAAGGACAATTAAAGTATTTTATGGACGCCAGTTCCAGTTTCCTGATAAGCTAAGCGTGAACGGCTTATTGCCTGCCCAATGATCTGGTCAATACACCGCTGGCTCACCCCAGTTTGCCTCGGCTCAGCTATTTTTCATCCCTTGAAAAGGTCACTCCGCATGATCTCTCAAGTCGATTAGGTTCTTGGCTAGTGGCGATGTCTTCCCTGGCTAAAATGCCATTTAGTATTAACGCAATGCTACATATAGCCCAGAAAGACACGGTAGAATTTGAAATGAACATTACAATCTTTTGGCGGGGCTCCTGATTATTATTATTATTATTTCTGGTTTCTACGGTCTGAAGTGCAAAGTCATTCAAGCTGTGGAAACACGCTGTTTGACCTCGCACACAGCAGCGGAAGCACGCCCACGTGAAGCCTATCAACGGCCCTGCCCCGCACCGCAATAGAGCAGATCCCCGGCGTGAGGGAAGCGAGTTGTGAATGGGCGCTAATCTCATGGATCTAGCCGCCAGGTTTAGGTTGCTCTGTAGGGAGCGGGTCTCATTTCTCAGTTTGGTTGGCGGTGGGGAAGGGGGGTGTATAGGCCGCTATACAATCTCATTGTTGTCGAGTCGCTATGTTGTAATACTGGATTTCATAGCAGGGCTGTGCGCGCAAAGCTGTGCCTTACAGACTATGAGGGATATTTATTAAAAATGAAACACTTTGACAGAGTGTCAGCAAAACCATGTTAACAGAAAGGGTCTCCTTCATATTGCTCTTCATCAGATATCAGGTTTATGGCTGGAACACAAGAGCAACGTATTAACCCTCGTAGTCGATCCAACACAGCCCTGTCTCCCGAGACGAACGTTATTGGATGTGTCGGAGATGTTATTGGCCTCTAGCCTGAAGAAGCCCTTTACATCTAGTTCCACCTCCCCAGTTCATCTCCCTGGCTGTCTGCTGTCATTCTCTAATGAAAAGCTTGGAGGTTGCCAGGATACACCGGGCTGAAGCCAAGAGCTCTACTACGCGGTGGCCTAGTCACTGGTATCGCTGTGTTATATAGGGAGGGCCACAGTTAACTAACTGTGAAAGGTCCTCTATCCGATTTTAAACATTAATATTTTCTATTTAAATATACTCTATAGTGGAGTTACTGCTTTCTGAGCAGAGAATTACATCACACTCCCTGTGTGTGTGTGTGTGTGTGTGTGTGTGTGTGTGTGTGTGTGTGTGTGCTTCCCATTAAATATTTGTTTTGGTCTGACTGAGATACTGGTGCTCTAGTATGACGACAAAAAGAAGTTGCAGGCAATATCATACATATGCAGTTCCTTAATGAAGGATTAGGCCTAACCTGCTTATTAATTATTACAGTGATATTTCAGGGAAAATAGAGAAGACAACTGCTTTATATTCACTGTTGAAGCAATATAACGTGGCTTTACTTTCAGCACAGTAGCACATGTTGTTGATTATGTTAATTACACGAGTTGAATACTTGTGTAGATATACACAACAGATGCACACAGACGAGCTCATCTGCAATTTGTGTTTCCGCACCACTTCTGTTGCCGTACGTCCCACTGACTTAACAGTCTTGTTGAGAGCATCAGATAAGGGTCCATAGTGAGTCTTCCTCCCCTCTATATGCCCGGTCATGCGGAGCAACACAAACCAGCTGTGTTGAAGCGATTGGCCTCATCGCTCAGTTCTATCTCCATTTGCTGTTGCCTTTTAAAAACATGCCTTTCCCTGTATTCAGAATTCCTCTCCTCGTCTTTTAGTTTGGTCTGCTTTTGATTACAGTTATTATCACAAGCTGCTCGTCATGGCCGGTGGTGCGTGTGTGCGAGCGTGTGAGTGTGTATCTGTCTTAAGATCTTTTCCTCAAGGCAGTTTGCCTTTCACCTCGACGGCGTAACCCCATTGTTTTTGCGTGTCTTGTGATATATCATTTTGTGTGTATGTGTGTGTGTGTGTGTACATGTCTGGGAGCATGGGCGTGTGTGTTTTTCTTGGTGCGCTTATTGGAGCTCTGTGATTTATCGATGCTTGACCGCAGGCAGGCTTTCGTAGCCCCCCCACACACACACACACACCACCACCAAAAGCCAATGCCGCTGGACAGGGCTCTTTCACCTCAAACTACCCAGGCAATGCCAACATAAGCAAAGCGTACAGATTGAAGTTCCACCGCTCGCTATAAATTCCCCCGAACAACAAATGCACAGCTGCAGTATAATGCTACCTTGGGTTGTTTAGTTTTTTTCCTCTCTCTCTACACTGCTGCCTTCCATACGCAACACACACACACACACAACTCAGGACTGTTATTGAGGTGTGCGTGTGTGTGTGCGCGTGTGTCTGTGTGTGTGAGAGACAAACTCTGTGTATCATTGCCAAGGACGGTGCTGGTGTACTCCACTCAGTCGGTCCATTCATTAGAACGATTAATATTGGCTCGGCCCTGGCCTCCTACTCAGCAAGTATTGATCCCAGCCCCAATCCCCCCCCCAACATTCCTCCCACACTCACACACACATAACTACACACTGTGTTCTTACCTCACTAAACATTTACCTTGTTCTCTTGCGCTCTCCCTGACTCTCTCTCTCTCACACACACGCGCACACACACACACACACACACGCACACACACACACACACACAGGTATTATTGCTTGCTTGTCCTATTCTCCTTGTCCCTTTATCTGACCTTTGTCCTCAGTCCTTTTAAGTGCAGTGGCCCTCGCGGCTCAGAGCACCACAGGTCTGCTATTAAACCCAGGCCCCCCTGTTACAGTGTAATAGAAGGACGGTCATAAATAAAGGCCGGATGACAGTCACTGTCGGAGTCCGGAGGCCAAAGAACGTCTCGGACATTTAGAATTGCCGGGTTGGCATTAATCCTCCCGTCGCGCGCGCGCCAATATCTGCTACTTTCACGTATGTAATTACGTACACGTGTGCGTGCGTGCGTGCCCCCGTGCACGGTCAATGATGCATTCACCTGTCAATGCGCTCGGGAGTGAGAGGCCAGACTCCATTAAGCCTTTATCGGTGGGCCGTAAATCCATGACTGTGTGTATGTGTGTGTGTGTGTGTGTGTGTGTGGTGCCTGCATGCCTGGCTGCACGCGGCCCGCTATCATCAGAGAGCGAGTTTGTCCCACCTCTCCTCTAGTACGCTGTTGCAGTGTGGGCTCTGTGAGTAACCGTGCGGTCCCTGTGCCCCCCCCCCCCCGTCACAGGTTCACCAGTACTACAGCTCCCTGCCGGAGGACAAGGTGCCCTATGTGAACAGCCCCGGGGAGAAGTACCGCATCAAGCAACTGCTCTACCAGCTACCTCCCCACGACAACGAGGTGAGGGACGCTGACCACCCTCAAGGGGGCGGGCTCAGATAAGAGGGGAGTAGAGGGACAGCGATGACGGGATCGGCTTTATTTATATGCAGCCTGAGCCGTTTTGTGTGTGTGCGTTTGTTTGTTGTGTGTGTGTTATATTAATACAGTTAATAGATATTGTGGCTGAGAGAGAGAGAAAATTACAACTTTATTCAGGTATAAAAATCACAGCTGTTTATTCAGAGAGAGAGAGATGTTGCTTAATATAGCTAAAAATACAACTTAATTCACCTGAATATTGTGTCTGTTTAATCCAGGTGTGCTGCTGCAGCAGACTGTATAATTTATGAAGACGTGGATTGTGTGGTGTGTGTGTGTGTGTGTGTGTGTGTGTGTCTTGCCTTTTGAACGTAGCTAACCCTCCAACGTGATTCAGACCCAACCATTGTGGCTGTTTACTGCAGGTGCGCTACTGCAGCGGCCTGGATGACGAGGAGAAGCGGGAGCTCAAGATATTCAGCAACCAGCGGAAGCGGGAGAATCTGGGGCGCGGCAACGTCCGGCCGTTCCCCGTCACCATGACGGGGGCCATCTGCGAACAGGTAACCATGGAAATACACTTGTAACAAGTACATTTATAACTTGCTTTCCTTTGGCGAGCGGAAGATGCCGATTTAGTTTCAAACCGCCATTTCTGTCTTCGGGTCCCGCGACCACGGTAAACTGAGCTTGACATCGAAAGCCGTCTGTGGAGTGACGGCACCATGATATGTGATGGGTGTGTGGAATCACTGCTGGGATTTCTTCCCTTTGTTAAGATGTATGAGGGAAGGGGGGGGCTGTCTCCTGACATGTAAAGGTTAAAGATAAGGCGGTGGTCTTCAGCAGCTACAATTGCAAATAGACGCCATTCCAGTCTGTCACCCTTGGTGTGTATTATGGCACTCGTCTTGCTCTTGACAGGGTCTTAAGGTCTCTCTCTGCGGTGTGTTGTCAGATTACTTAATAATAATAATTCCTCAGACTCAGATACACGTCTTTCACTAAGTCTGCCACTGATGTTGTGCAGCTGATCAGGGTCTTAACAGCTATGTGACATTAATAATAATAAATAGTAAAAGCCCCTACTTCTTCTCGTAAACGCATCACAGCAGAACCCAGTCTTCCATCATTGAGTGTTTGGCCTCAAATGTTTTCCTGCACTAGACTGATAGGACCAAGGGGGCCAATAGATTGTTCCTTTGACAACACATGGAGTCGGTTTAGCACCCTCTAACTATTTATCACCGTGTCCAGTACGCCCGAGGCCGAGTCAGTTACTCTGTTGTGTGTGTGTGTGTGTGTGTGTGTGTGTGTGTGTGTGTGTGTGTGTGTGTGTACCTGTTTTACAGCTTTTCATCTGGGCAGCAGGCCGCCTTCTAATGTCTGAGGACACACATTATTTCATGCATACAACACTATAGTGGGAAGGGGGTGGGGGGGGGTTACCCACCATGTTTTGTTACACCCCTCTTAAATGTCCTCTGCCCTACCTCCCCCCTGACACACACACAAATCTTTCATCTTTCATATTTACCACCATAACCTTTCACGTTTGCACATATATAGATTACAGACACAGTAGTATCTTCTACCCCTTCTCTAACCACGAGCCTTACCCCTCTCACACACACACACACACAAACAGAAATGTGAGTGGCAGTCGGCCAGAACAGTATATCTCTATTTAAAGCCCACTGCTCTCCCGCTTTCTTGTTTACACACACAGGCGTGTGTGAATGCTGACCTTTCTTTTGGACAGGCGAAAGCTGTGTGTGTGCCTTAGCAGTGAAGGGGGGAGAAACAAAGCAGACAGGCAGAGTCGGAAGAGAATTGAAAACGAAAACACATTTTTCTGTGTCGAGTCCTAAAATATAATAGGAATTATGAGCTCAGAACGTAAGTGAATGTAGAATGGTTAAACACCTAACTGATTGTGATTTTCAGTACTGCAGACGCATTATAAACTGAGAATCCAAATCCAAAACCGTTTTGTTTTGTGTTAAATGTGCCGTCGCGTGTATTTCTGTACCTGTCCCCAACCCCCCTCCTCAGTGCGGAGGCCAGATAAACGGCGGGGACATTGCGGTGTTCTCGTCGCGGGCGGGCCACGGCGTCTGCTGGCACCCGGGCTGCTTCATGTGCAGCAGCTGCGACGAGCTCCTGGTGGACCTCATCTACTTCTACCAGGAGGGCAAGATCTACTGCGGCCGGCACCACGCCGAGAGGCTGAAGCCCCGCTGCACCGCCTGCGACGAGGTACAGTCAAACATACCGGGGTGGTAACGAATGACAGCTAAATCTACATTACATGGCCTGAAACAAAGTACATTTACCCCCAAAACAGTTAACTGCTCATTGCGGTTGTTAATGGGTATTAACTCACCCAGAGAGAGAGAGAGTGGGAAATGGTATGGTGAACACCGTGGACCTTCCTATTGACTTGCATGGAGGGCTGGGTCATTCTGTGTTAGTGGCATCTGTTGAATTCCTCTCTGTTCACTCCAATCTCTCTGGTATGGGGCTGCCTCATACGCGACCCACAAGGCCAGCCAACTTCGAACACAATGTGGGACAACCACAACACCGGCGCTGCTATTTATAGTGTGCACTTGGCAGAGGCATTGGCCACGCACGCACGCACGCACGCACGCACACATACACATTACCCGTTTGATCGTCACTCACTCGCTCCCTCGCCAAGGGGAAATTGCTCATCTTGCGTGCGCTTTGGCGCGCAAGGGTTTCCTCCAGCGCAATTGGGTCGATTCTCAGCACCCTAATCTCTCCCGCTGAGACTCCAACTGCACGAGCCGGAAAAATGGCGGACAAGGACACTGTATGCAAATTTACAGGCTACTTAATACTTAGAAAACCCCCGCCGCCCCAAAATGGTTAAACAGTGATATAATTAAAGGTAAGAGCCGTTTATTCGCACACACCAGTCCTTGACGCTAGTCAAAAGACAAAGAGGATGATCTAATGAAGCAACGTGCGGCAGGGAATGGGTAATGTAGCGGGAGAGGGGGTTGGCCCGGAAGCCTTTGTCCTGTCATTCATTTTAATAAGGCTGGGGAGGCTTCCACCTCTGTGATAAATGATAACCACCCTCCTCTCCCTTGTTCCCGGTCTACCCCTCCCTCAGATCATCTTTGCGGACGAGTGCACGGAGGCAGAGGGCCGCCACTGGCACATGAAGCACTTCTGCTGCTTCGAGTGCGATGCGGCCCTGGGCGGTCAGCGGTACATCATGAAGGAGGGCCGGCCGTACTGCTGCTCCTGTTTCGAGACACTCTACGCGGAGTTCTGCGACGCCTGCGGGGAACACATCGGTACGCCGCCACTCACCCGCCCATCTATCACTGCCTCTCACCCTAATGGGCACGTCCGAGTATAAATATAGGGGCTCCACAGCTGGTTCTGGGCCACACTGAGGAGTGGCCTGTTTATTCATGTGTAGGATGCAGAGGAGGTGAGACAAGGCGAGTTAGTGGCCTGATTGTTTGATTTTTTTCTTTGTGAATGGCGTAATTTAGTAGCCGTAATAGAATGTCGTACTAAAATGAATAACAATTGTTATGGTGTCAATGGTTACTGTGGCCAACCAGTATGCGTAGTCGACAATATTTCATATAATGTAATTGAACTGTCACCATATATTAAACACATGTCCAACATTACAGTAAACTAAACCTTCTCGCATTTATTATAATTTTTTTTTTTTTTTTGTCAGTAACCCTTCCATATTAACACCTCTTGGCCCTGTGCCACTGCCTGTTAAAGGTGTAGGGGTATCTGTCTTTCTGTCGGTCTGTCAACACAAAGCCCAGCTGTGATCTGGCAGATCTCTCTCAGCAAATTTGCTCTGTAATTATTTCTCAGACAGGATACTGAAAAGTATTTTCGGGGGGGTGGGGGGGCGGGAGGAGGAGAGAAGCCTCATCTGAGTATAAATTGAAACCACCAGAAAACACGTTGAAACCAGATGGCAACCATTAGCAAATAGCTGGGTTTCTTCCCCCTTCTGACAACTCCAAACATACTTAAAATGCAATGTGTTTATACAGTTCTGGGCAAGCTCCATAATGAGTTTGACCCTAAGCGCACTTAAGTGGCACTGGATTTCTCACTCCCTTTCGCTTCAACAACCAAGCAGTTTTACTAGTCCGTTCCCATAGTAAGCGTATTTCAAATGATGCCTTTCAAGTTTGTGACTTACATTTGCAACGATATGGGTTGCCACCTCTTTTTGCCTGATATCCTAACTCTGAGGTGCGTCGTTCGAATTGGCGAACATTCGCAAACAGTTTTGAGTTCACGGCGAACATTTGCGAACACACACAAGGTGTAGAACACAGTGTTCCATTTTTTACATTTACTCACGGTGTTCTGTACACTTGCAAACTGTCTTGCAAAAACTGTCACAGAAATAAAAATGTGTCACGGTTAAAAATTTTAATAAATACTGGTACAGAGTGTGATTACTCCAGCTTCCAGACAAATCAGACTGGGATGGATCAGATTCACTACATACAGGAAAAAGAGGTTTATACCTTATTTGCTCGACTTATAAACTTTTAAATGAAAGAAAAACACACCAAAGTATTTATCAAACATATAATCATGCAAAATCTGTGGGGAAATTACAAATGTATAGACAATGGTTTTCGTCACAAAACATAACACTGCATGAAAAGTGTCATGTCCTGTTGCATCACTTCTCACTTTTGGTGTGAATATCTATAAATATAAATGAAATCAAGCTATTTATTATAACGTATTGTAAGTCTCCTGAAGGTGTTGTGTTTAGGTTGTCAGTAAAACATGTTTAAATATGTTGGATAAAGCGTTGCAAAGAGCAGTCAGGGAAAAAACACATTAGAGCGTTAGGGTACATAGCGGAACAGTGTAAGCTGGTCAATGATGTTCCTCCAGTGGTGGAAGTGGTCAAATATCTATAATTTCACAAATCCTGTTGGCCCAACAGCATGTCAATCAAATATCAAAAGGTTGCTAAGCCCTTATCTTGCAACTGTGACACTTTTACACAAACCACAGCTTTGTTGGTTCTCGTTTGAGCCTCATTCAAAGTCGCTAGACGACCGAATGTGTCTGGAACACCGTGAGTCTACAGTAGGTACTTCTCAACAAATAAGAGTTACAGTTTAAATCATAGCAATGTAGAATGTTAACCAAACAATAAAACCACGTTCACCTCCACCGTCTGCCTCAGCTCGCCGCTCCTGAACGCACCCTTGTGGTCTCGCCCACAGGCATCGACCAGGGCCAGATGACGTACGACGGGCAGCACTGGCACGCCACCGAGGGCTGCTTCTGCTGCGCCCGCTGCAAGTGCTCGCTGCTGGGCCGCCCTTTCCTGCCCAAGCAGGGCCAGATATTCTGCTCGCGCTCCTGCAGCCTTGGCGAGGAGCCCGGCACCGAGTCCTCCGACTCGGCCTTCCAGAGCGCCCGCTCCACCCGGGAGTCCAGACGCAGTTGCAAAGTGGAGAAGAGCGACGGCGGACCGGCGGGGAGGTTTTCGGGCGAGGTGGACCCGCTGTCTTTGCAGATGGACCTGCTTAGCCTCTCCAGCCTGACCCGGGAGCCGCCCGCCTGGCAGAGCCAGGAGCAGGGCGATGTCGACGAGGACCGCCAGGGCTACGGCTACGAGACCCCATCGGACCCCGCGGCTAGCCCCTCCCCTCTGCAGCTCCTCAGCCAGTGCAACGTGAGGACGGCCTACAGCTCCGCCCCCCGCGGGCAGAGCGGCCAGGCCCCGGAGCACGGGAGCAGGGAGAGCGCGGGCGCCAAGAGGCAGCCCGTCCTGAAGGGCCACTCCCTGAATGAGCCCCGGAGCCACCCGGCCGCGCCAGAGGACTACTACCCGCCCAGGCTGAGGAGCCAGAGGAGCTGCCCCCACCCCCCGCCGCCCCACGGGAGCTTCTTCTCCGACAGGCGCTCAGTCAGCCTGCTCGGCTTCCAGAGGGACCGGGAGATGGCGCCCCCGCCGTCCACGGCCCAGCTGGGGAGGAGCAGGGAGCCCATCAGCGCGCTTCACTTCAACGAGCAGCTCACGCCCCTGGAGCAGACGCCCCGGGGATCCGTGGAGTCGCTGGCCCTCTCCAACGCTACAGGTTGGTGTGGGCATAGACGGGGCACATCTGCCACACATTAGCTAAGGGAGACGGTGCTGTCGTGAGAAAATCTTGTTGTCAAAAAGCGAACCGTTAAGACATTTTGACCACTACGATTGTTCTCCAGAATGTTCTCTTTTTTTTAAACTACACTAATTTATAACACATTATGGTTGTGAAATTTGTTTATTCATTGTTTTAAATGAAACTAAACAATGCATTGCGCTATTTGGAGTTAACAAGCTTTTCTCACAACACACTGTATGCAGATGTTCAGGAGAATCCATTATGACCGCAAATATTACTGCTATTCTCCACAGAATATGCTCAATTGAATCAAAGGAAGTGTAATTGGATATGTTTAATGTGAATTTAATTGAATGCATTACATGTATATCTAATTGAATGTGTTAAATGTGCATTTAATTGAATGCATTAAATGTGCATCTAATTTAACGTGTTAAATGTACATTTAATTGAATGCATTACATGTGCGTGTAATCGAATGTGTTAAATGTACATTGTATTGAATGCATTACATGTACATCTAATTGAATGTGTTAAATGTGCATTTAATTGAATGCTTTAAATGGGCATCTAATTGAATACACCAAACACAAGCTGTGTTTTCCCTCCCAGGCACCTCTGCAGATGGGGTGGTTGCCAAGCGCCAGGAGCGCCTGTCTCGCTTCTCCATGCCGGACCTGAGCAAAGACTCGGGCATGAATGTGTCGCAGAAGAGCCCCGTGGACACCCTCGACTCCTCGCTGCAATTCCGCAGCTCCGAGTCCATGCACAGCCTGAACGCCGCCGCTGCCGGCCGGCCCTACATGGAGATGGAGCCCCCCGGGCCCCACCACCAGTACCCGGCCCTGTACCGCGACCCCGCCGTGACCCACCTGCCTCCCGGCTTCACCTACCAGGAGGAGGACCGGGTCAGCCTGGTGAGCAGCGCCAACGCCGCCCGGCTGCCCCCCATCAGCGAGCGGCGGGTTAGCGGAGGGGGGGCGGGCGGCAGGGGATCGAGTCTGCGGATGGACGCCCCGGAGGACACCCCCCAGAGGCGCCGGCACCACCACCACCACCACCACCACCGGCACTCTCGGAGGTCCCAGCGCTCCCGCTCGGAGAACGCCCTCCACCTGGCGGTGGACCGGCGCCCAGAGAGACCGCCGCAGCAGCAGATGCTGCGCGTCTACGAGGACTACGACCGCTTTCCTCCGCCGAGGGGCGCCAGGGGCCAGTCGGGCGGAGGGGGAGGCATGGGCGGCCGCTACCAGCCACAGCCCTTCAGGCAGTGTCCCAGGACCAAGTCGGACCTGACGCTGCAGAACCCCGGGGCCCACCGGCGCGCGGGCCTCAGCCGCTACTCCTGGGACGACGACTACGACGACGACGACGACGGCTGGTGCTCCACCTGCTCCTCTTCGTCCGAGTCGGAGGACGAGGGCTACTTCCTGGGGGAGCCCATTCCCAGGCCTGTCCAGATGCGTTACCTCGGCAACCAGGAGCTCGTCCACAAGTACGGCAACACGGGGGCGGGGGGGCCCAACCGCAACGCGCAGCTGCACGCCCGCAAACGAAGGAAAAGCAAGAACTGTATCATCTCCTAACGCCCGGTTCTCTGCCACTGCCAGGGGAAATGGCAGCCCAGCTCAGCATGAGTTCACTTCCATGCTCGAACTGAAAGACACACACACACACACACACGCTGTCCACTTTCTCAGTGTTGTAATGTATCATGTGGTTGACGGTCCGTGGTAAATTACAGTACAATGCAGCAGTTAAAAGGCACCGATGTTTGCACGTTTATTCGTTTTAACGGTTCTAGAACTTCTCCAGAATAAAAAGGCTTAACACAGCACATGCTCAATCCTAACATGCAGTTACAAAGGTTTCTAATAATCCATTTTCATGCAGAAAACTGTATGTAAGGTACAGTCACTAGTACAGTGTGGCTTTTCCATTAAATGTGATTTTTTACAAATATATATATATATGTATACTGTACTAATGTATTCAGTTTATAGTTTGTACATACGTAAATGGATTAATAATTTCACTTAAGTTAAGGAAGTCAATGTAAATAATGTTGTAAATGAGTTCTCACATATTTTTATATTTTGTATGGATAAAATCATTTATGTATTGAATATCTATAATGTAGAGGTAGAACATTACAACAACAGTGCATGCATGTTTTATTTGGCTGACCTAGTCCTGCGTTTGGAATAAAGTACTATTTCGGAATGAGCTTGGATTGACGGGCGTTGTTTATCCAATCCGGAAGACCAAAGTTAGTGCGTGTGTGTGTGTGCGTGCGTGCAGGCGTGTGTGTGTGAGAGAGCGCGCCCGTGGCTTTATCCCTTTCCTGTCGACGAGTAACATTTTCCGTCCGTTTAAGTATGACAACATGGTTTAGACGGTGATCAGTCAACCTCCACTGGCTGCCTAATACATGTACTTGGATTGGCTAATTGATGCCGGCTCAAACACACAGGCATGTTCCAGAGTCTCTACTGTGAAGAGCCTCACTGCACGCACACACACACACACACACACACAGCACTGAGCCCCCGACTTACTGTACATTATCTCCCATTTACGTTAGACACTGACAACAGGCCTGAGGTCAGATGCATCTAATGGAACCATGGCGTGTTCTCACTGTTCAAACGAAGTTATTAATATTGCTTTCATTTGGCTGCTTGTAAGATACTATTTTTGGGGGACCTGTGGTAATTTAGCTTGGCGTACATATTGTTGTTAGATGTAGCACACGTCACTAAAAGGTTACGTATCACACTGTAAATTGGATTGCGTCGGTTGCCATGTGGCGAGGTGATTATGGTTATCATCAGTCCCCAAAATCCACCATCAACACGTTTGGTGTCCAGGTACTTTACCCTCACTGTTGATTGGAGGTGGTCTCACTAGTAGAACTAAAGACGTTGACATGATTGGCACATTAGTGTGTGGGTGTGCTTCACCTGAGCTGAACTCTGCACCCTCTGCTCCAGTTCTTCTTGTGTTTACTCTGGGACATGCCAGTAACTCCCAGATAGGGGGGGTGAAGGCTCCTCATTGAGGCAGCCATGTTATGAGAAAGGCAGCTGCGTAAACACGCGGCGAGATACATTATGGCTGTCTTGGTTACTCTTGCTTCACTTTGAGTAAATGCTCACGTTTCCACTGTGAATTGTTTCTTTTAATGCAGCACTCTTTGCTGCTGAAATACATTTTAGTCATTGTTTATTAGTGAGAGCACTGTTGCTATCTTGTATTATTGAGCCACAAACTAGAAAACCGCAAACGGTGTCGATAAGGCTTCTGGACTTTATTGGTATATTATTAGCCCCATCTATGTTAAACCACTCTGTATATGTGTGTTATATTATCTTGATGTGTGCTGTAACTGTTTGTTGTCCTTTGTGAGGCGCCCCGGTGAGCTTAATTAAAAGTGAGCGGCGGGCCTACAGTAAGGGTTGACACAGATTGCAGCCATATGTTTTCTGGACCACGCCATATTCAAGGTAGCAGAAGGAAGGCTGTTAATCCCTGAGATGTACTGCCTGCACCCAGTAGTGACAGTCAAGTAGTCTGCCAGGTTTCAAGAAAACATGATCCCACGAAGGCTGTGGCTCCCCATGCACAAAGACCCAATGGTCCATGAGGTTTCTGCATTGGATACGATGTATTGCTTTCTGTTATATAAATAAGGCTCCTAATGAACATGCTCTTCTGACTTAGTACCCAATATCCTCAGGTTGAATCATTTTATTCTGCAATCGAAAGCTCTGCCTATGGAAGCAAAGCTCAATATATAAATAAATAAATTATTTAAATATATAATAACTAATCGACACCAGGCTTTACATTTACTTATAGTGCTGGTGCTATTACATTTTATAAGTTGTTTTAACAGACACATTCTGCTTAAATGAATACCCTCAAACAATTGTATCCATGTATTTATTGTCAGTTCCTCCTTGTTCTTTGATGAACAACCCTCTTCAACCATGCCACTGCCTCTTTATTGGTTTAAGTTCTGGACTTGCTGGAATGTTCTATTTAAACAGATTAATTATATGTAAATTATATTAAGCATACCCCCAAGGGGCAGCAGTTTACTCCATCCACCTCCAACCCACACCTTAAAAATGTAACTGTACTTCAGATGTAATCCTAACTCCACCCACTGCACAATTTGCTAATATGTATTCAGTGAACTGAGTTAGGGGAGGGGGTGAGGGGAAAGGGTGTGTGTTTTAACAAATATGACGCGGAGAGCCATTTTCAAACCATAAAATCCAGATTTCTATAAAAACAGGAATGTTGTCAATATTAACACTAGCATGTATTTGTCTCATCACATTGCACTTATTTAGTTTACAGCTCAAAAAACAATGTAGGGTGCAAATGCACTTTATATATCTTCATGCTGCCACCAAATGTCATAAGAGACCTGTTTCCTGTCATAAACCTGCAGCCCCGCATCCAAGACAAATGGCAATGTACGCCTCTGTGTCGAAGCTTCTCCGTGACCTACAGATAGGGCGTAACCTACGCCGTAGATGAAGATCAGACCACATTCTATGAAAAATCTGGAAATCCAGGTCAGTGACAATGACATTGTTATAGGTTTGTGAATTTAAATGATATGGCTTCCATATGCATAGGAATTAAGTTGATCTTGTATAGTCATCTATAGTCTAATGAAATATTTCCAATAAAGCATTACTGCAGTAACTGTATAATTAGAGAAAATGCACAGGCTCCAAGTGTGTCCTCATTATGCATAAAGATGAAGCTTAACATTCAATACAAATTTTGCTTCCAATATTTTCCTTTATTGTGAGTCAGCTCCCAGGCAAATCAGTCTGTTAGTGATTGTTGGTATATCATACATTTTCCTGGTTATTTTTGTCAGCAAAGGAATAGAACTGTAGAGTATTTAACATTGGCAGAATGCAGCAGCAAACTAATGTTTTTAAAATACCATTGGTTCAGGAATGTGGTTCATGTGACCATGGTACATTGCAAACTGTCATGATGTACCGCATCAGAGGAACAGCTGATTTTATTAGTTTATTATTTTTATTTTGCTGTTCACAGTTCACAGCACTGATAGAGGTGTCAGTGCGGAAAACACAAGGGCATCTTTTTGTTAACTGTGAGGTTGGTGTCCCTCTAAACAAGGTGCTCTGGCAATCAGTTGACTTTATCTGACTACTTAGTACACGACCATACAAAACTGTCTATACCTCTTTATACACAACCTGCATAACCAGTCCTTTTTTTTGGGTGTTCAGAGAATCAATATCATAACATTTTTTAAATAAATTAAAATGTGTCCTTACTGTTTTAGAAACCCTTTCAGATGGTTCACTTGCTGTGGAATAAAAATCAAATCCAAATAGATTGATATATTAGAATAAAAAGTCACTTAGTGCAGATAATTGTGTTCTGACTGTTTTTCTGTGGTTTTAAACTCCATCATTAATTTTGGTTGGGGTAAAGAAAAAGTGTAGCTTGATTTGGAGCTTTTACAGTGTTTGCTTCCTAACTATATATTTGGGGATTCCCTTTAGTTGTCAAATGTACGTCCATGGCATTAATCGAGTGTTTCTGGAACTCTGTATGCACAGCTGTCAAGAGTTGAAGCGGTTGGAGATGTTTTGGAAGACTAAAAGCCATAATTACCGGTCCTTAATAGCAGAACAGCTCCAAATTACAACTGTGCTCAGAGCAAACTGAAATAGCCTGATTCAATTATTTACAACAGAAGAATGCTGTTGTTATCACGACCCCTCAACAACGCACGCACACGCACGCCAGGCCGGTGAATTGGAGACGCATGACAGGAATGACTGAGGCGTCAGCAGCAGTCTTCCTCATCATGTGCGCCCAATTGCCATAGTAAGAATGGTCCAGAACAATGCAAACAGAATGCACAACCAGTCTTCTGCTGTGGCTATCGCATTAATTAATACCTGACCTTGACCGCATCCTGACATTTAAATAAATGAGACGAAGCGGGCCAAAAAAAAGAACTTTCTCCACGGAGATACGCTTCCGAGATTGCACTATATCCTACAAAGGTTAAATGTGGCAATTTTTCACATGGAATAGGAATTTGTAATGTTTTTTTAATATCTGTGTTTAGGAATGTCTTCCCCTATCTATGAGTGCAGCCTGTATTCTGACAACACAATCTAAATCCAAAAGCCTATGGAATAATTGATCTAGTAATCTGCACAGGCTGAGAGCATCAGGGTTATTTTCATGCTCACACACACTCAGAGTCCTCTGTGTTAAGTGGCGTGAGCTGTCCTAAGCCTCACCTCTCTGCTTAAGTGGACGTGTTAAAGGCAGGGTCATTTATTCTCGAGAACGCTTGTTAACTTTGAGCTCAAATTAAAACAATATCGTAGTATAGCGTAGTATTTTACGTACAGCTTTGATGATGTGAGAGGTGTTCGCCACTTTGTTTAATGTTCCTATTTACAGAGTCGGTGATGTGTAGAAGTACCTGATTATTTTTTCAACACGCACAGAGTTGTAAGATAGTGAAATGTGAGGAGATATTTGGTGAATTTGACAAAGTAAGTCCATCTGCCTTTCCTTTCCTTGCCTCCCTTTCACTTTGTTTTCTTGTTTATTTCACTTAACTTCTCTATCCCCAGTCACCACATACTATACCCCTTAAAGCCTACTCTATACCAGACCCAGGTCGGATTTGAGGCTCATTGCACAGTTCTCTGGTCTATTCCAGAGGAAGACCTAAATGATAACGCACCACAATTGACTTGCAAACCACAAATAAAACCCGAATACGGGTCTCAAGAGTCAAATCTAAGATTCTTACTTTTGACCCTTCACTAGTCTTTACTGGGATTGGTTGCCACCTCAATTTCACCAATCCAACTAATCCCACATTTGCAAAAGCAGTCTCCCTGTTTTTACCGAACATGTTTGGAAAAGGCATTGAGAGAGAGAAGGGATACGTTTCTATTGTATTAGCTCTTAATAATTAGCCTTTATGGGTTGCTCATTATGACTATTTAGCTGCCACATGGTGCACAATAAAATAATTCCACTCCAGCATGTTTTTTTAAGACCCGACATGTGGCACGTGGCGTTGCAAGGTTGCCAGGTTTGGCCTAATCTGCAGATAAAAAGTATTGGGCGGGGGGATGGTGGGGTGGGTGGGGGGGGTTAATGTCTCCAGAATGGGGACTGGCATGCTGAGCATCTCGCTGCCAGAGCACACCGTCTGGATCACAATAGTCCACCCTGCCCCACCCTTCCAGGCCTGTGACTCATTAACAGGCCCAGCACCGGGAGGGGTGCCATCTGTGTGACACCTGTAGTAAATCACCCTAGCTAGCTGCAGATAACATCTATGGAGGACTCTCCTTTATTGTGCATAGTTAGTTAGTTACTTAGTCCTTTCTCCTTTTTTCTCCCCCCACACATGGACTGTTTAGCTAACATGATTGATGGCCCTTTTTCGCTGTTAGCTGTAAACGAATGGCTCTGTATATTATGCTAACATTATGGCGTTGCCTCTTCCCATTATACTCCCCATGGCTTACACATTGTCAGTACATGAGATTGGTCTGCAGTCGTCAGGGCCGATTCAGCTCATAGAATTTATTGTGTGACTCTCGTAGATTAGGCAGGGTTGGTAAGAAATAGGTTTTGTGGCTTGTACATGTGAAAGTTTCACAATAGAAAATGTTTCCCAATATTTATGAAACTGTGAGAAGTGATTAGCATTTAAACTCCTGTGAGTATTGTAATTTTGTTGTATTTTGTATTACGTTTTATTGTGTATGTTTTCATGCGTTTCTTAAACTTGTTTGTGCGTGCTGTTGTTGAATACCTCATGACCAACTGTAAAACAAACAACTGTTGTTTCATTGACATTCAGATTAAAATGTGTCCTATCAAGGGCAGAGCATTGTAGCATCTATTCCTCATTCCTTTCCAAAGTAGATTATCCTCAGAAACAATGGACAATCAAGTGTTGTTTTGAGCATCATGGACAACTCTCTCTCTCGCAATGTCTTAACACATTCATGTGGCAAAACGTACCCATGAGCCTTCTCTACTTATGAATTCATACAGTTCCTATATAAGCGGAGCTGGTCTAATGAAAGTAAGATTCATGTAAGTTGATTTCCATATGATGCACTCTAGGTATCAAGCCCACTTGAGATGGCAAGTCAAACATCATGTTACAGAACATGTGTTGGACAAACCACAAGAATTCACTAAACCAACATCAAACTGACGTGTCCTACACAGTATAACATCTAAACGGACTTTAATCAATCAATCTTTATTTATATAGCACTTTTCATACAAATTCATGTAACACAAAGTGCTTCATACTACAACGTCAT
>JAODUK010012080.1:0-28839 GCA_027564635.1 Typhlichthys eigenmanni | reverse complement strand
TTCACATGGAAACAAACAACACCCCCTTAACCTGATCCTCCCCCCGGGCAAGGAAAAACTTCCCAAAAAACACGTGTTTATCACATATTTAACCTGTTCCAAGTGTTATATGTTTATAACAAGATATGACACACTTATGCAAATGTTTGTATTTGTTTGTATTAGTCTCCAGTCAGGTGGATTCACCTGCCCATGCATGCTACTGTATGTCCTGTATAACGCATGTGTTCCCATTCATTTGTATGTTTGGTGCAGCCTCATATGCTAGCCTTATTTCTCCTTCTCCCCATCCCCCACAAGCTTGGGGCAGGGGATGCAGTAAAACAGTAATGATATTGTGTGCACGGTGTCGGGGAACCGGTGGGAGGCCATTAATAATGAAGAGGACTCAAAGACCACGCTGCAAATGGGACCTTTGCTACCAACCTGCTCTAGAGAGTGATTACTCTCAGGGTTTCTGTTGTTGTGCTTCACAACATGGCTTGTTTTGTTTGGCCACAATGTTTGTTTGTGTCACTATATTTTAATAGCCAGCAGGTCCATAACATGCTGTATGTATATGTAAGTGTGTGTGTGTGTGTGTGCGTGGCTGTGACAAATGTGTATGCATCACAATCGAGCTGGGAACATTGTTCAAATTGTGTGAAAGTGCTTCATTGATTAATTGATTTCCAATAGGCCCCCCGACCAATCTCATTCCTCCGCTTTCATTAGTAGCCAGGACACAGCTACCCAGCCTGCACTGCCCATCCAAATCAGCTCTAAAATAGTGTGTTAAGTCTTTGTTAATGCTAAGACAACGAGCACACTTGCCAGTACATATACACCACGTTGTTTATTTGGTGTTGCATGGCTGGTTTTGGTCATTTGCTGCTTCAACAGTCACTTTGTCGTGTCTGTCTCAAAAGGACAAAGGACTGGTCGCTCTAACACATTGATTGGTACAGTGGTTCCAAGACCACTGTACCACTAGAATTGCTCGTTCATTTGTCTGACCTTTACATACTGTAGGATTAGATGTTTTTTCACACAAATCTACACATTTCATCTAAAGGGCCTAAGCTTTTGGACAGTGAAGAATAACGCCACTGTAAATACATATTACCAGCTGTGAACCAGTTTCACCGACATGGATTACATTTTTTAATGTTAATCTTTATTTCATTTTTCTTTTAGTCTTGGACTAGCCTTAATCCATGTCTGAGAAACCGGGCCATATATGTGTCAAATATGCAATGTGGCTGTGGGTCTTTTCAGCTATTGCTGTAAATAATTGGATACTGGCATACAAGATTGTCAATAGGGGTTAGACCTCATGCTCAAGTACATAGGTTGGTCTGAGGGGGAATATATAAATCCATGACGTTTCGTCTTCATCTTTAAATAAGCCCATGTTTAGTTTTAGTGAATAATGCTAGAATTCTTATTTTGAGTTTTTAATTAAACCATCCCATCCCAGATTAAAGACCATATAAAGCTTGGTGTCACAGACCAGCATTCGTACTGATTCTCCATTATGGAGGTATTCTAATGCAGAACATCTTCTGGTAATAAAGGCCGTGGGTCTGTAGTATCACGTGAAGTGTGCGTGTGTGTGTGTGTGCGTCTGTGTAGGTGTGTATGTGTGTGTGTCTCTATGTGTGTGTTGTGATTTAAAATCATAAAACAACATTCTCACCCACTATTCAGGGCAATGAATAATTCATGCTCCAGGCTATCTCTGTTGACATTAGAACCATGAGGACTCATGCTGGTACACAAAATGGCAGCCTATTATCCAATATAACCATGGACTTAATTGGGATAATGAACTTTTAGGTTGTACATGTTCTACACACAAAAGCCTTGAGCCGATGAGAAAACTGCTGCCCTGTGCGTTGCGTCCCTTTTTGTAAACTTAAAATGTACACCAAACATCTTGGAGGTTAAATATGCTCAAATATATCAAATATTGCCAAATTCTGTATAATTGTTTACAGTGGTGTGTTTTTGATGATTGTAGCTGTCAGACTCAGTAATGGCAGTGTGTGTGTGTGTGTGTGTGTGTGTGTTTGTAAGAGT
Source organism: Typhlichthys eigenmanni (assembly GCA_027564635.1). NCBI lineage: Eukaryota > Metazoa > Chordata > Actinopteri > Percopsiformes > Amblyopsidae > Typhlichthys > Typhlichthys eigenmanni. Next base: position 26,778 of record JAODUK010012080.1, on the reverse strand, counting down.
GCGTTGCAGAGCTCTTCCTGGGTACTGATGGATGCACTGAAACAGCAGGTGGGAGAGCTGAGAATAGACCCCCCTGTCGAGAGATATGATGGAGCCCTGGGAGCCACAAGAGACAGACATTCTGGCTCAGGTATTCAAAAAAACACTTTTCAGATCCCCAAAACCAATTGAATAGCTCTCAACCTATGAAACAGGCTGGGCATTTTCATATATGTAGGTCCGTTTCCCAAAGTGATAATACATCTGCATTTTATTGTTTAGAAAATGCATGTTATATACAGTATATATATAATGTATGTATGAATGTACAGTATGTATGTGCGTGTGTGCCTGCGTGTGTGCGTGCCTGTTACCTGTTTTGGCATTGGGGCTTTAAAATATTGTGAAAATATGAAATGTTTGACATTTCAGTTGTTTTTCTTCTAGGTTTTTCATGCTCCCATACGTCCTGTTTATGGTTTGTGGTGTGTTTTGGGAAATTCAGCCATGTTTCAACTTGTTTTTGAAGAAGTAGAAAATATCAGACACCATGATCCGCCCATTGTCACCTTCCTCAATAACCCTCTCTCTCTCTCTCTCTCTCTCTCTCTCTCTCTCTCTCTCTCTCTCTACACCATATAAACCATACTTTCATGTTTCCAGGACTCCATGAGTCAAGTGACCAATCACCAAAGGAAAGGTCATGCGCTGAGCTTGCAGAAACTGTCTGTTCCTGGGTCTACAACGACAGGCCAATGTCCTTTGGTATATACACTAATTTTGCATAGAGAGATAACACAGATAATCCCTTGCAGTGATTAAACACTCACAGTGTATATTGATTGACATATACTTATACATGTATGAAATAATTAACAAAAACTTATTTTTTGAATATTCAAGAGTCCTGTAAATGCATTACAGCAAACCATTATGTCACTTTTGGACAGTATGACATACTCAATATCTCTTGAGATTTAACAATAAAATAAGGGGTGATATGGTTAAATGGAATGAACTGTGCAATTGTGCATTTTGTAAAATTGCCATTGCAATGATGCACATTCAGGATCTGACTACTTTTGTTTTCTGTGTTCTGAAGGAGAGCCCCTCTTGATGAATGGAGATTTCCTGGATGTGCAGCAACAAAGCAGTACACTTCCACGCTCTTTTTCTGCTCCTTACCCCCTTCTGGAGGGCATTGCTGAAGAGCCCTGGCAATGGGACACCAGCTGTCCCAGCCAAGCCTGGAACCAGCAGGCCAAGGAGGATCAGCGGGCAGAGGAGGACTACCAGCGGGCGCTGAGGGTGGAGGGCTATATTCTAGGTCTCATACAGCGCCATACCCTCTCGCCATGTTCATGCCTGAGCCCTGACGCCTCGGGACAGAGAACTACTTCCATTAGCCCAGAGCCCCACCTTCCTGACCCCCGTGGTGACTCTTCACCCAAGTGCTGGGGTTATGACCCTCTGGAAGGGAAGGCCTGTGGAGGAGAGGCCCCATCTCTGGAGGAGGACTGCTATGCGGCTCTACCCTACCCCCACTCCAAACCACCCTTCCTGGGTGGAGGGCGGCCCCAACCTCTTGACTCCCACTGTGGTGCTGCTGGAGCTATGGATGCCTGCCTGGAGCCCGTGTCCCCTCATCAACGCTCCTTCCCCCAGTCTCCCCCAGCCAGTGGCCAACATGTCCCTGGCCAAGGCAGACACGGCCCCCCGGGGCACCCTAAGCCCAGCCGGGTGATCACGTCTACTGAGCAGCCGGGCTCCAGGCTGCGAGCGTCTAAGAAGAGTCACGATGTGCGCCAGGGAGGCTCCAAGATGCCCAGTGGTGAGGCAGCTCGCTCGCACTCTGAGAACAGCATCCTGAGGCAGGGGCAGCTCCCTGAGCGCAGATACAGCACCACAGAGAGGCCCCGGGACAGGAGGGACAAAGCCCCTGACCGGGGCCTGCTCGTGGGGGACGGTAGCGACCGCAACGGGACCCGTCGCTGGTGCTCCAACCTGGAGCTCAGCCAGGACGAAGGGGAGTCGAGGGAGACGCAGGCACACAGACGGCCACCTCGGAGGGCTCGTCAACTGCCCAGCACCCACCAGCGCCAACGGCAGCACCACGCCCAGCCTCGCCACTCGGAATGTCCTGAGAGAGCGCCTCTGTGTCGGGGAGAGGTGGGCTATGCCGGTGCTCCCCCTGGGGAGTCTGAGTCCAGCATGAGTGAGGTGTATTCTCCGGCCTCCAGCTCCCTGTCCAGTGACTCCGATGAGGGTGGAGGTTTGGTGTGGCCCCAGCAGCTTCCTCCACGTCTAGCTCCAACCTCTTCCTCTGCCTCCTCCTCACCACCCCTGGCCTCTGCCAACACCGCGTCCCAACCCAAGGCTTTTGTCAAGATCAAAGCCTCCCATGCTTTGAAGAAAAAGATCCTTCGATTCCGCTCGGGATCCCTCAAAGTCATGACCACCGTATGAGGCTACAAAACCAGTGCTGATGACTTTGACCAGGTTGACACAGTGCACCATATACTAGTGTGTTGTTTGCCATAATGTAGTGTGTAAATATAGCATCATTGTGCCATTTCAACAAATACTTCTATATCAACCAGACCTGCTTTGGGTTCCTAAACATTTAATTTGTTTTCTCCTTTTATTCTCAGTGGAAGACAATTTCTTTTCATGAATATCCTTAAAATACTTTATTATAAACCAATATTTTCAGGTTGAACTCAAGTCAGCATTATCTGGTTGAATTCACTTAAGTCACCAGGTCTAAATGATTATATGATGATATAATGATTCATAATGTGTACTGTGCAGGAACAGGAGCCGTACATCTTGATTATCTTCATACAGATTATTTTTAGCCACATGTAATTTTGCAGAGTTAGAAATGTAGATAGTTCTGTTTTTAGTTTATGTGTGAGTTTAAAGCTGGACTGTTTTACAGACTTCCTACATGCACTGTGCAGTGCATGCACTGAACCCATCCTGTTGATACTGCTCAGTGACCTTGTTTGGAATTAGGTTGTACATTGTAAATGAAACACTTTTTAATTTGTTCAGGTTGTCATATGTGGCTTTGTGTTCTTATTGTAATTGTAAAATCTGTGTGTGTGCTTGTTGTGTGTGTGTATGTATGTCTTATTTATAACATAATGCCTTTTGAAGATCTAAAATATCAACATATATAGCTATTCATTATTTGTGAACTCTTAATGTAACATTACTGACAGTCAACTTGACATCTTCAAAACTGCACTGAAAAACAGGACCTAAACCAATAGTATGAATTATATGTATTATGTAATATGTATAGGTGGACAGTATGGTTCATAAGAAGATTACACAATGCTCATGCTCAGGTTTAATTGACAAAACAAAATAACATTTTAATTGCAATCAAAATTGATTTTGGCTATATCTCAGAATGTTGCTGTAAGAAGTGTCATCAGATATGTTGACAAGTTGTTAAATGAGTCAAATGTTACAATGCACAGGAAATACATTTTGAGAGGAAATTAGGTAACATTAGATGTATAATGCTGAATGTGCTTACTATTTAAACTGTATAATTACAATTAAAATAATGCAAATAAGGAATTTCAAGACATAAAACACAATGAAAAAACATTTCCTGGATATACAACTAGCTCTGTTTTCCTTCAAAAATATTTTTTTAAAGTAAGATCATTGCTGGGATTTTCGGGAAAGTTATAGGGATGTTGCGAGGTTTGCGGTCTTCTTGAGCACCGTGAGTGATCAATTAATTCTAAGGAATTGCAGTATTATTTAACTCATGTCCATTAGTGCTCCTGGTGGATCTAGTTATGCTTGCCCTGCTTGGTTCTTCATTGACAAACTGAAAGAGGCTGCGGAGTGAACGGGTCATGCTTTTCTTGAATCCTCTGCCTAGACATACGTAGAGCAGTGGGTTAAGGCAACTGTTGAAATACGCTAGGCTGAGTGATAGCGCATGGCCTGTGAATATTGTGGGTGTATGTGGGGAAGATCGCGGGGTCATCACGCGGAGGAAGTCAAAAATATGCAGTGGCAACCAGCACAAGAAGAAGGTCAGGACAACCGCAAAGATAATCCTCAATGTGCGCTTTGAACGGGCGCTATTGGAAGACCCGCCGTGCCTTATTCTCTTGTAAACCACGCAGTGGCTGACGATAATAAGAATGAATGGAAGGGCAAATCCCAACAAGAAGTGTAACACGGTGAAGAGCACGCCACTTAATGTTGTATAAACTCCTTTGCACTCCCTTTTCACCTCACCTGCATCGATTTGCTTTCCATAGACGAACGACGGGATGCTGGCTATCAGAGCCAGGCACCAGACAGCAACGCACACCCAGGCGGCAGTACGAGGCTGCCTGTGGTTCTGGCACCAAATGGGCTGACTCACCATCATCCAGCGGTCCACACTGATCAGAACCAGCAGGAAAACACTGCAGTACATCACCAGGTGGAACAGCCCCTTGATTACTGTGCAGGCCGTGGGGCCAAAGTGCCAGTGGTCGTCATGGGCTAGAGGGACCATGAGCAGCGGGAGGCAGAGGCAGCACAGGAGGTCAGCCAGGGCTAGGTTGAGAAACCACTGGGACGTGACAGAGCGCGGCATGCGGAATCCTGTCACCCACACGACCAGACCATTTCCAGGAACCCCCAGGAGAAACACGACGCCGTAGCAGATAAGCGTCGCTATTTGGATCGGTTGAATCTCAGGTGTTTTGTCATTGTTGAAGAAGTCATCGAGGAAACTCAGGCTGTTATTATCATCATCCATGATCGGTATATGGGTTTCATATGAGCTGCTGTGTGACAGAGTCAGGATAAGGATCAAACACTTTCAATATTAACATGTTTTCCTTGAACATATATCTTAATTCCATAACTATGCCTATTTGACTTTACTTTGTAGATCAGACTTTAATTGTGACTTACTTACACGTCACCGAGTTAACATTATTTTAGAACTTCAAAGATGACAAATTATGAGAATCACACGTGAACCTGTGGTGCTGTTCTCAGAAAATCACACCATATAGCCGGTGGTATGTATTCTGAAATATAGGTAGTGTTTACTATGAATGGTAAATATTACTACATATATATTTCTTTGTTATTAGTATTTTTTTAATGCTTTAATCCAAGATCGATAAGGTGACATTATCTTTTACTTTACAACTTTTTAATGATTGTAGTATTATCGAATATCATTCTTTGATAAAAAATATATGTGTCTAATGCAAATAGCTCTATAGGGTTATATAGGCTAGTAAAGATTATACTTTCTGTAGTGTGTAAACTAATGTATTGTTACATTATCAATGCCAATCCACCGTCATTTAATTATTATTGATTGGTTTAGCCAATGTAATTTATGAAATAATTATTAACATTTGGAATTCTAATTTATAGAAGGATAGTTACCAGTGAGTGTGTGTCTTACTCCCTCGAGGTTCAGTGTACCGCAAAATATGGTGAAAGAGAACGAGAGAACTGGAAACTGTTACAGTAAGCCTAAGCAATATCACTCCACCCACTAACTAAAAATGACAGAAATAGAAACTGCTTAATATGTATGTTTTGTCCAAATGCAGTAATTTTTTTTATTTTTTTATTTAAAAATGCTTCACATGCTAAATTAAATTGTGGAAAATCTAAAATTAACCGTAAGTCCCTAAAGATGAGGAAATACAAATGGAACTGACAATATTCTTACATCAGCAATGTTGCACAACTTGACAACTCAAAATTATATTGCGTGAGTGTACATTTTATCCACACTCCATGCTTTTGTATTTATTTAGGCTACTGTATATACCCAAATGTTTCACCCAACTCATTGAAACATAGCTGTATTCTGTCGGCAGTTTGTGAGTGGAAAGAGCTGTAGGGGGAGGATGTATAGAGGATTGCAATTCACTTGACACCCCAGTAAGCAGGTTACACAATATGGTTTGTGTAATGCTGTTTTTCAATATGGGTAGCGTCAGGCACAGATAGAGAGAGGCGTCTTCCTTTAAGGTAAGTTAGGTAACTGTGGAATTGCCTAACAGCCTAAGTGAGCAGTATAAGAGTAGCTACAACCACATTCAATTGGTTAAGTTAAATCTGATTGGTTAAATCTCGTTTTTGCTAGTTATTTTAAATCACCAAAGTTGTCTATTGTAACTTTACATTATGACTGCAAAATACACGACAGTGTTGGTTGCAAAGACATGAATGACATGTATGTAAATATCCAGGTCCTCCAGTAGGGTTTCCTCACTGTGTCATCAGGGGTATTGTTATCGCAGAGGGCAGTCAGTTGAGGGCTGGAGCACTGCTAGGAGGAAGAGTCGGGCTGTCATCTCTAAATGCATCAGATTGCAGGTCTGCACAAACAAACATTGATATGTCACACACGATGCTGTTTGCAGTGTGATGTATACAAGAATGATATTGGTAGAACACGTGGTGTCCTGTAGAAACAATGTGATGCACAAAGAGGTTAGAGCGAGGGATGAAATCAAATCAAAAGGCCAGGACGACATAATAATGAGAATATGGAGGGAACTGACCAATTAGTGATGTGGGTGTCTGGTGGTTAAGGATGCCTGAGGGTGCCACTTTCTCCTCCTCCTCATCGTCCTCGTCACCCCAGTCGGCAATGTTGGCTGGGGGAATACACTGCTCCAGAAACAGCTCCTCCTCCTCCTCCTCCTCCTCTTCATCGTCATCTTCCAGGTCCATGGCTTCTGGGGGCCAGCGCAGCTCCCCACTCTCTACCTCATTCAGCTCCGTGGGCTCCACCACTATAGACGGTAGGAGCTCCTTCTCATGGCCGTAGTCCAGGCGGTACACGGAGCTCTCTGGGCCCAGGACCACCTCAACTGGGTCGGGAAAGATCTGACGGTGAGGGTGAAGAGCGAATCTTGGAGTTAGGAGGCAGTTTGGTTTAGTTTATTTGAATGTTTGCATTTTTAGAATGCTTTCATTGCTACGCTGTCTATTGTGCTTTTCATTGTGCTAAATTGTGTTGCCCCCACCCCCCCGCTCAGCTTCTGTCTCATTCTGTCTCACTGCCTTTATGTGCATTCATATAGAAGGTTTGTTTACAATGTACATACCTGGAATGACACTCTGTTATCTTGCCTATACATCTCCAGGTCTGAGTCTTGACCCCCCATCTCTTCCATCCCCCTGTGGATGAAATGTAAATCATATATGCTAAGATCAGAGCACAATTTACTATATTGCATGAGGACTATTGAAGAAAGAATACTGTATTTTGGTTTATAACGGTTCTGAAGTATCAATGTTCAGGTCAATAGTTTGCATTATTTTAGTGTACATTGTGTATAGTGTACATCAATGTGAATTAAGTTTGACAAGGGTTAAATAAGGGTTAAATAACTGTTATATTAAATACTGCTCGTGACATATCTGATATATCTTCTTTTTAATAATGTTTCACTCTTTTATATTGTCATAGGAAACAATATATGCTTTCTTCATGACATTCTTCACTATGCAATTTAGCAGATAACCACACATCAAACACATTATGTTTAGCTTGCACATTACTTTGGCAGTCACCAGAGCTAGAATAAAATTATCAGGTAATTATCATTACCAGATTATCAAAATGACATCAATATTCTGGCTGCTGTTATCTCTGGAAAAACCTTGCTTGTCCTCAGAAGATATAAGTAATGAATCGGTCATCTGGGAACAACATTTTTACTGTATAACTAACAACTATGTTCTGTATTGGTTGATTTGTACATACACACCTGGTAAGCCAAAACTGTGTTCAAAACCTAAAACCTAACCTAAACAAGCTGATTTCACAGTTACATACATTCATCTATAACCTAAATCTGAAAACCGATTGGATAAAGAGGGCTGCAGGTCTTCTGGAATTGTCTTTTTTCAGAATAAGTAAGTATATTTTAATCTATAGTATCTTTCATACAGTACAAGGAGATCAACAGGAACGTATGTTTTAGCAGGTTTATCAAACATTTAGCTTCCAGGCTGACAATAGCTCGCTGCTGCATCCTCTGTTAATATGACCCATGGGCCAGATTACACACAAGAACAAACATGTATGGTCTCTCTCTCTCTCTCTCTCTCTCTCCCCCCCTCTCTCTCTTTTTCTCTCTCTCTCCCTCTCTCTCTTTTTTCTCTCTCTCTCTCTCTCTCTCTCTCTCCCCCTCTCTCTCTCTCTCTCTCTCTCTCTCTCTCTCTCTCTCTCTCTCTCTCACTCCTATATATTTATCCATCTCCACATGTTATCTGATCTGATGTGGGATAGAAATGAAAAATAGAGAGATTTCGAGGAACAATATATGGACTGAAAATATGACCCCAGAATAAACTATTACAGGGTTGACTGCCTATAATTAATTGGCTATGCCAGTTTAAGCAAACTTCAAGGTGTTACACGTCACTGCGTTAACATTATTTTATAACTTTAAAGATGACAAATTATGAGAATCGCACGTGAACCTGTGTTGCTGTTCTCAGAAAACCAAAAACCACACCATAGCCGGTGGTATGTATTCTGAAATATAGGTAGTGTTAATTATTACTATGAATAACATAGTATTCATAGTAATTGTAAAGGAAACAATGACTGATGATTGGTCTGACCTTTTCCTTTTGTCTTGAATTGAATTGAATTGAATTGAATTGAATGTAATGTAATTGTCAACACTTGTTTTAACATGCCTGCTACAAAAAGAAGAAACATATAACATACTTCCATCAGAATTGGGACATCCTGTTCCAAAGGGATCAGCCCTATAAGGAATCTATGATTCCTGACCCACTTGTGAATGCGCTGCATCCATCCATTTGTGATATTGTGCTGTTGAGATAAGCTGTTTGGTTACCACCTGATAATGGAAATATTGTGCTACTGCTATGATGAGATGGCTAAGCCATGTGTAATCCGGCTCATATAGAGCATGTCTTCCTCTAAACACCTGAGCGCTTCACTCCAGCCTGCAATCCTTTTCAAATGCCTTGCTTTTCATAATGCAACCCTCTTAAGGTACTGTGACAATAGTAGAGCAATACAAACATTTGGTCAGATAAACTATATCTATATCTATTTATGGACATCAACAAGGCATAGCTAGCAACTGTTGATTCTTTACCCATGATGCACATTTGAAATACATCATTCATTAAATTGAGTTAAGTGATAATAAACAAGGCCCAATAATAATGGGCCTTGTTTATACAGGCCCATTATTGCTTGAGTTGCTCCTGCCTTACTAAATACTTAACCCCATACTCAAATCCTCTTTTAGTCATTAGTTTGCAATAGTTCCAATAACCTCTTGGAGTCACAGTATGTATGTCTACAAAACTTGCCCAAACTTGCCCAAACTTACCCGAAATGACACACCAACATATTTAAAGATGTGTTAACATATTTCTGTAGACTAACAGAGACACTACTTGCCCAAATCAAGAGGGCATGTTCTGAACTTGATAAATAAATATGCTATATTTTCTACTTAATGAACCGCCAGTGCTGGGAAACACACACACACACACACACACACACACACACACACACACACACACACACAGCCACAGGCTCTTACCCCTTACTTGTGGTCAAGCCTATGTCCTCTCCATCCTGGCACAGCTCCACATTGGTGTAGCCGGGCTCCGCCACAGTGGGTGCAGGTGGAAGTGAAGAGAGCAGTGGAGGAGGGACGCAGCTCCCACAGCACTGCACTTCTGCACAGGCCTTAGATGGACTGTTGGCCTCCAGCGTGAAGCCGGGACCAGGGGTCATTGACGAGTAGTACGCAAATATAGGCTACCTTTCCTTTCTGTCTGTGCAGGTCCACTGTGTCTATCTGCCTTCCACTTGCCCCACTATTCCCCTGTCTCTAACCCCCTACCACTGGGGTAGGGGGACTGGGGTGGGGATATACATACTGCAGCTATTGCTAACAAGCAAAGCATTGGTTAAAGGCAGTTTGTAATCCCTGCAGGCTAAACAAGATAGGGCAGAAGTGCAAGTTGCCATCAAGACATTTATAATATACTGTAAGTTTTGTGTTGCAGAGGGAAAAAACAGAGTGAATGCTTTATCATCAGGTAAACACTCCAGATAATTAAACTTGCCTTAGCCTAAAACGCACACACTGAACAATTCAAAATGTATTTCCAGCGTGTGGATAGGGATGACAATCAAATGACAGGGAGTCTACCCTATTAAATTAAACTAGAAATCCTGTCACGAAAGGAGATTAAAAAATAACATAAATTCAAAAATCAGATCATGAATGAAACATTCATGGGTCAAATGGAAAATTGGACAGGATTTGCAGCCAATCCATCTGTCTACGCTTTTTGTAGGCTATAGTTATCTGCCCCAATCTGCAGCCTATCCAAATTAAAAGAATAATTATGAATGTCTTTTTTGTAAACTTTTTAACTCAACACAATATTAAACTTGACTAAGCATGTACATTCGAAAACACTGTTAAATAAATATGTTTGTGTTTTGGTCAATGAGGGAGAGAGCCTACCTACGGACGTGACATTGCCATCTTCAACTGCCCTGTAAAAGGCATCTATCCCTTGACAAGTCAGCAGGTAGTCACGCTGCCAGCCTGCATGTGGATAGATTTCTGTGGTCCAGGTCGTAATGACGTCTTTGCAACATAAGATAATGATTATTTAGGGAAATATTGTGCCCTATATTGTTATTTACTTGAAGGGTCATTTTCTGATGCCTTTTCTGATGACCAATACCTACTCTAGGCTACTCAGTGTAGTAATGACATAGCCTATTTTATCTTGTGAAGATTATGGGGGGAAAAAAAATCTGATTTCTTAAATTACACTTTGTGATCATGCATTGTCAACAATGTTCTACTGTTTTTGTTGAATATGGGAATATGCAATAAAATAAAACAATAACCTGTTGATATTCCCAAGAGTCTGGATGCATTTTGATTACCTGCTAAATCCAGACAGCCTGATCTAAAGGGGGCGCTGTTCATTGAAACGATACATTTTAGAATACTGGCGCATGCGCAATAACCGCATAAGGAACTTCTACATCTACTACTGCATATCTAAAATATTTGTGTACATTTTCTCATAAATATAGCATTTTTTATGGACTTAGACAGCGCAACATACGAGCCAGGATTCGTTGGAATCCGGTTCTGTCAAGAGTGGTAAATTACACACTGCTGTAGATATGTAGGCCTACTTTTATTCTCCACTTGAATCAGTGTGTGCTACTACTGTATCTTACGTTTTTCACATTGAGTAATTAATACTGCAGTAATGGAATACAATAACTTCTTTTCTAGTAACAACATGTTGTATCCCAAGGAAGATAAGGAGAACCGGATCCTGTTATATGCAGTAAGTGATAGTGATAGTCTTAGTGTTTGCTACTCGTCGTGGTTGTAGAAGGGCTACAGTACGGTACATTACAGTACGGTACATTACAGTACGGTACGGTAGTACATTACTACATGCAACTTTCCCCAGCCACATATGATATTTTACTGTAATGTCGATTGATTTGTTTTTAAACAACACTCTGAGACTTGTTGCTATCTCATGTAATGACTCTAGAGGTCGCTCTATTACAGAAAGTACTGCGCTGTACTATTTTTGTTACAGTAGTAAATTGGGCTACTTTAAGTATCTTTTTCCAGTAGGCTACAAATGTAGAGATTTTGCTGCTAGACAAGGTTAATTAGTTATAGAAAGGTCACATTTTGGAGTCTTATTAGAAACTGTGGTCTCTGTTTAGACTGTAGAACACATAGGCTTTCTTTATTTCTAGGGTTACAACATGTGATGGTCACACATCAGTCACCCCTCTTTCAAATCCTACCATCAGCAGGACATCCTTTGTGATCTAGTCAGGAAAATAATATATCCAACCTATTGATTTTTACACATGTCCAGTGTTTTATTCAAATACTCCTTTTCTGACAGTTTCAATGGTTCACAGAAATCTTATAGTTTAAAAGAACCATTGAAACCTAGAAATGGAAGTACACTTCCTTAATATAATTGAATACTTGTTTTACTTAATATCCACTTTTTTAACCCCAGTGCAGGAACTGTGACTACCAACAAGAGGCAGACAATAGCTGCATCTATGTCAACAAGATAACACATGAGGTTGAGTAAGTATCACAACATTAACAATGACTTTATTGTTTGATTTTATATAATTATCGGTCGGATATGGCTATAGTATAGTAGTAGCAGAAATTGTAATATTCTAATATATAAATGGATTGTACACTACTGGATTGCATGATTGTCTGTCAAGCTGCCATGGTAAAATCTAAACAGATCATTGTGACATTTCTAATACTATAATTAGATACAGGTGCATCTTAATAAATTTGAATATTGTGGACAAGTTAAGTAAGTAATTTCAATAATTCAGTTGACAAACTCATATATTGTGGATTAATTGCACACAAAGTGAAATTGTTCAGGCTTGAATTTGTTTTAATATTGATAGGGCTGGCTCCAAATACTTGATTATTATTTTAATTATTATTTTTTCTTTGTTGAGTATATTTGATTTTAAATATTGGGATTCTAGTATTAGGTTTATTTATTTTTTTCACATTATGAATGCATGTTTTTGCATGAATCCCTACTGTCTCTGTATAAACCAACATGTTCAACATGTAATTGCCTGCCCTGCACTAGGTCATCAACACAATCAATTGCAGTTGGCTCTTTCTGAAAGAAGAGAGCGGGGCTATTAATTCAACACACACACTTATTGGCTAATATATGCTATTGGACTGGGTCAATTGACGTGTCAATCAATGTGGCCAGTTTGAACGCATTGCTATCTTTACATGTGTGGTCACTGAAGCTAGGAACGGAAGATTAATTTCTACTGCCGGCTAATTTATTTATTAACGTAATGTGTTTTGGACTAAATATTTTACTGTACTGTCTAGACCGTTGCCAATGTAACAAGATCGTTTTTGTTTCTCAGTAGACTATGCGTACCGTTATTGGTGGTCTGGTGTATAATATGAGTCTTCATATTTTAGTAGTTGAATCAAAGTTAAAAGTGTTGTTTTCTTGCTGTTTTTTCATGAGAAGGGAGGTAAGCGCGACAGGTCTAAAATAATTTAGCTCCTTAGGGTGTTTTGATTTGGGGGAGTGGTATTATAGTAGATATTTTCCATACTGTCCGATTTCTGCACACATTTGGACGAGTTTAGTGAAGACCTCACTAAGCTGGTCTGCACAATGGCATAAAGTACGCCCACAAATGGCGTCAGGACCAGCAGCCTTGCTTGTTTTCACCCTCTTAAACAGGGCTCTGACACATTCCTGGCACAAATAGTGCAATATTGTAGACTCAAGGTGTTGCATTCTAACTCAAAACACCTGCAAAGGTTAACTGAGCCTTTAATTCAGTAGGCTTCACAATCATGTGGAAGACTGCTGACTTGACAGTTGTGCAGAAGAAAACAGTCAAACAGTCGACGCCCTTCACAAGCAGGAAAAGCCTCAAAAGATCATTGCTGAAGAAGCTGGCTGTTCAGTGCTGTATCCAAGCATATTCATAGAAAGTCCAGTTGAAGAAAATAGTGTGATGGGAAAAGATGCACATGCAACAGGGATAACTGGAGCCTTGTCAAGCGAAGGCCATTTAAAATGTTGTGGGGGAGCTTTACAAGGCGTGCACTGAGGCAGGAGTCAGTGCATCAAGAGCCACCACACACACACGTATCACGGAAATGGGCTACAACTGTCACATTCCTCGTGAATTTGGGGTTTTCATCAGCTGTAAGTCGTAATGATCCAAATTATAACAAATACAGGCTTGAACTATTTCACTTTGTGTGTTATTAATAAAATATGAGTTTTACTTTGTTATTTTAATTATTGAAATGTCTATATTTTCCCACAATATTCTAATTTATTGAGATGCACGTGCATGTATGTTTTGCTCATCTGCATGCTTTTAATAGAATACAGGCTTACTTTCTATAATATACATATTTTAAAATACTGTACATGCATGTATACGCTGTTCCATTTAATAACTATCTGTTCAAGTCATCAAGCTTGTTTGTTTGTATCTTCCTTCTTTCTCCATAGTGAGCTGACACAAATCATAGCAGATGTATCTCAGGACCCAACACTACCGCGAACAGAAGACCACCCTTGTCCCAAGTAACTATTTTTGATTTATCCTCTGAAATGTTTATTAACCTGCTCATTACTTTAATTGATTACTTTACTATTAATGGGCACTTGTACTATCATGATACTGTGGACATGACAACCAATATAGCCACACTGCATAACTTTAAAAGCCATTTTATAAACATATTTCCTAGAAAAGCACTAGGATTTCTCACTCCAGCTACCCAATGTGTGTCCTGTCACTGTATTTTATTTAAGACTATGAATGGAGTATGCTATACTGTTGTGACATAAGCTAAGACTATATTACTCTTCTCAGATGTGGCCACAAGGAGGCAGTGTTCTTCCAGTCTCATAGTATGAAAGCTGAGGTAAATGCTGAATATGTGATGAATCTCAGGAGTGTTCCTTACAAATCTGAATCTAATTTTCTGTATACATGATATTTTGTCTTATGCAGTGTAGTTGATCCCCAATATATATTTTCTTTACTATAAAGTATATAAGTTTAATAATTTAACTAAGAACAATAATGTATACACACACAATCAAATAACATGTTTAAATCTATTTTAGAAATTTATTTTAATTTCAGATTTGCTTGTTTTAAAATAGTTGAATGTAACTTGCGGTCCTGCAGGATGCTATGAGACTTTACTACGTCTGCACTGCCCCTCACTGTGGACACCGGTGGACAGAGTAAAGACATAGGCAGAATAAAGACATCAGTGGGCAGAAAAAAAACTGTGTGCATAACCTGCACCTACAATCCCTCCACTTCTGTAAAGTATTTTTTTTATTTTTTTTTATCCATCAAACAAACAAATTTGATTAAGATCAGAATTTGAATGCCATGTGAGTCATTTCATTTCTGCATTAAGCTTTCAAGTTGAAGGACCCCAATGCAAATTGTAATGCTTTTAATATTTGGAATGTGAGTTTAAATTTGTATTCTTATTTTTTTATTAAATATCTGTTGTTCTCTGATTGAGAAAACACGTATTATTATTATTATTATTATTATTATTATTATTATCATCTCACCATAAATGGTATGACTTTACTTTTTGGTAATTGTGCATTCCATGTCAGGCTCCTTAGAGGAATGGATCATGCACGTTTGGGCGTTATTACTGAAACTTAACTGTAGGCCTATGCGTATTCACGTGACTGGAAACTACACGGAAATTAGGCATGCCCTAACCGCACCTCCAATTGCCAACATGAGTCAACTAGTAGGCTATTATTTCCTTACTCAGCCCAGTAGACAATTTTAACTCCAGCATTCGATAAAGCTTTTGATGGACGAAAGGGGTATGAAATCGGACCTTTTTATTTATTTGTGTGGATTAATAAAATAGAGGTTGCTCATACAACATTAACATTCGGTCGATGGAGGAAGTAAAGTAAATATTCTGTGATTTTAAATATGTGATCACATTTGTTTTGTTTAGTGGTCTCTCGGCTTCAATGGGGCGCAGCGTCTCCTCGACGCAGAGACGCTTTGACAGGCCCTGCCCGTAGAGTTATAATACATCACACAGCAATGGAATACTGTGAAGACCTCACACATTGTATAAGCCAACTTAATAAAATACAGATGATGCATATGAAAGAAAGGCACTTCGATGACATTGGATACAAGTACGTATGTTTACATCAATGTCTCCATGGCGGCTTTTAACAGGAGGACTATAATATAGACATAAGCTATTTTTACGATATAATTTGCACAAAATATATTTATTGGAATGACTGGATAATTATATTTCAGTTTCCTTGTTGGAGGAGATGGCACAGTATATGCGGGCCGAGGCTGGGGTGTAATAGGGGCTCATACACACCACAACAATTTCGACTCGTTGGGTGTTGCCTTAATGGGCAATTTCAACAGTAAGTAGCCTCGATTTGGCTATAGGTTTTGAGTGACATGTCGGCAGTCTATTAATTTACTTGAAATCATTCACTGCATTAATTCACTGCTTTAGACAATTGCATATATGTATATATGTAGCCCAATCATCTGATGGGCTACTTTTGATTCCAGATTACAAGCCAAGTACAGAAGCTATGTCTTCAGTCAAACAACTTCTGCATTTTGGGGTTTTCCATGGTTATCTGCATCCGTGCTTTGGGCTTCTGGGTCACAGAGATCTGGGAGAAACAGAGTGTCCAGGAAAACATCTTTATGCTTCTCTATCTCAGTTAAAAGTGAATGAATGAACGAGCAATTATTCTCATGTATTATTATTAATTTATAAATTTTGGATGCATAAATTGAAAGGTCAAATGTACGTAAGTGGCATAGTCTATATATGCTTAATGTAAATTACATGCTGTTATTTGTGGAAAGGCCTATTTGGCCTAACATGTTTGGTTCATTAAGAAATGACAATGTAGCTAAGTGAAATAGTATAGGCTACTGTTATTGTAATACTATTTATAATACATATGTTTTAAATCATAATTATTAGAATGTTTCGCTATTACAATAACCGCCGGCTCAATGTAATGGCATGGCTGCTTTAATTGCATTTATAAACGTTAAGGATTAAGGAACAAGAAGTTTGTTCCTGCCACAGCCGCATTCCCAGCAAGTGTTCACATGTAGGCCTATTATTGCACCAGGATTAAGGGGGGCCCTCATATCATTTTTATAGACTGTAAAAGGTAAATTCTATACGTGTGTGTGTCTTATGTTACTGTGGTCTGAACTGTCAATTGTGGTGCGTAAAGACGCGTTCCCAGCAGGCAAACTTGTGCGTTCTGGCATTGCCTCTCGTGATATCGTGTTGCCTCAAAGTTAGTTTGTTTGACCATTATGTATAACTTTTAGTTATAATTGTTTATGTTGTTACAGTAAAATGCTGTTTTGATTGACACTTGGTTGAGTAGGCTACAAAGAAAGGGGCATCATAGAGGCGGTCCCACGGCGAGACGCAAGTGAAAGGCTTAAATTTCAGCTGCAGCTGCGGAAGTGTTATAATTGAACCTGAGAGTTCACCGATCAGTCAGAGAGATACACGAACTAATCACAAGCTAGACATTCTAAGGCTTTGGTGGGTGGCAATGCACATTTGTTATCAGGTTATTGCGACGAACGCGCACATGGCGCATAGTGCGTTTGGCTCTTGATGCGCCTTGCTCCGGGGATTGAGTAATATTTCCATACGCTTTTTGTGATGTTAAATATGGAGGATATTACAAAACCTGTCAGATTTTTTCAAAAGTCTTCATTCAGCATCAGTAGCCTGCTTTTGAGACCAGATGGAGTGATGGGCGACGAGGGTACTGCGTTGGGAAATTTTCCACACAGCGCCAAGCAGTCTCCATCTCAAAAACATTATTCCGGTGAATCATCCAAACCTGCAGTTTGCAAACAAGACGAAAGCTCCACAATTGTAAATAACAAAAACTGCAACAGCCCAAACAAATACAATAAAGAAAAAACAAATGCATTGTTCACAAGTGGAAAACGCGAGGAGGAATCAAAGAAAGACGGAGGTGCAGAAGAAAAAGTTAAACCGGAGAAACCTCCTTTCAGCTACAACGCTCTTATAATGATGGCCATTCGCCAAAGTCCGGAACGACGACTTACGCTTAACGGTATTTATGAGTTTATAATGGGCAACTTTCCATACTACAGAGAAAACAGACAGGGTTGGCAGAATTCAATCCGTCACAATCTAAGTTTAAACAAGTGTTTTGTTAAAGTGCCACGCCACTATGATGACCCTGGAAAAGGCAACTACTGGACGTTGGACCCTTCGAGTGACGATGTGTTCATTGGTGGAACATCTGGCAAACTTCGGCGACGGGCCACAGCGGGTGCTAGGGCCAAACTTGCAATTAAAAGAGGAGGCCGTCTGACATCAACGACAGCAACCAGTCTCGCTTTCGCTGCAGGGTCATTTTATTGGCCGGTACCGTCGTTTCTCACTCTCCAACCTCCAGTGCGCCCGCAGTTGGGCACAGTAGGGCCATATATGGGCGCGCATCACCACTCCAACTATGCAACATCAATTGTTTCCCAGCGATCACGCCACCACATGAGTGCAACACGTTTTGCTGAATCTGACCGATTAGTGCAAACAAACCAGGAGACTTCATATTTTGGAATCAGTTGCAGCCAATCTCGTCGGCATCAAATAAGCGCAGCCACTGCTTTTTCCACATCCATCCCATGCACACTGTCTCTGTCTAATCCGTGTTCCTTTAATGTGCTCTCTGGGCAAGCCAGCTATTTTTATTCACATCAAATGCCCTATCCCGCAACTTTTAACGCCTGTCACGAGGACTGTGCCAATTCGTCTCCAGGACACTTTCCTACAAGGAATGGGCAATCAGACAGTGGGGGTTCATCATGTAATGACTTAGTGAATTATTACCCCCAGGCAAATTCGAGCACATCTGTCTAATATATATAGTAAAGGGATAGGATACATTAAAGCAGTGAGGTGACTCTTGATTAAAGTAAATATGTGTAATTTAGATGAATGTTGGGTGAAAATGTCAAGCTTTTTACTATACTGACAAAATAGCCTATGCACATTTGTATAGCACATTTTTACTGACAGGAAATTACTAGAATGTTCTCAGTATTCTCTAGCCTTTAGCCTCATCAGATCAAAACATTGTTGCAATTAAAAAAAAATGTGCAAAACAATTGAAACCTGATATGCCTATCTAAAAACACAGTTTTGCTTTAGGCCTAAATATGTCAAAAATGTGCCATAAGATTTTGCAAAATAGTGCTCACACAAATAGGCCAACTACAGATAGGCTATCCTGCTTTAGTGGCAAACTGTTCATTAGAAAAAATATGAATGCTCTGTTGTTCTAAGGCACTCACTTTGCTCTTCTCATTAATTGCTGTCCACTGTGATGAATGCTGATGTTTTAGGCTGGCATTATTAGTATTTGTGTGTATTATGCTATTTGTGCTATAGCGAAAAATACAATAGAAATGAAACAAATCCTCTCTTTCATTATTTTGTAGAACATGTTAGAGCCAGCAACAAGTGAACTGATAAAAATGTGCATAACATCCTATAGTCCTTCCTATCCATATGCTATGTAAAAAATGTTGCTTTGCGTTCAACACCAAAGCCATGGTCACATTGCTGCAGTTTCATTCAAGAAGAAAATCGAAACAGATTAATTTTGCCACTAGGATTTTAACACAATAGTGATCTGTGTATATTACAGGCCTGCTGTCTAATATTTTGCATATCACTACATAGCCTAATATCTACAGATGCTGTTGAAACACAGATTATGCCTATGTAATGTCTCAGTGATCATTCGTCTCTCATGAGAAAAGTTTTAGAATTTTAAAACATATATTTTTCACATGATCATGATCAAAATCAATGAGGTAAAATGTATTTAAGATATTGGTGCTGCTTCATTTTCAACACAAAATTATTTCTGAAAAGCTTCAGAAAATATACTTCAATTTGTTAATTCATCAAAAGTTTTTTTTTTCCTTTTTAGTAATATGCCTAATCTGAAGTAGGCTATTCATTTTTAGTAGTATATATTAATTAGATTGTAATTAGTATTGAATTAAAGGGGATACATTGGAAATATCGATATAAATACTTTTCCTATTGCCATGTAATTTGCTAGCAGTGAATCCATTATTATATATTGGTGCAGGCATGCTGCAGCTAAAACCCTGATAGACCCTATAGGCCTTGATGCAGGGTGTTTGTCCTGTGTGTATATACTGTATAGATATTAACCAATATTGCCAGAGACCTGATGTTGTGACAGAGTTATGCAGACAATGACATCAGATAAAGATAAGTAGACATGACATTTGAGTCTTGGTGACCTTATTGATCATCATGCTTCAGTTTCACCCTGGCCATGACATCACTGCATGAACTTTCCCTCACCCTTTTCTTGTGCTTCCTCTGAGATATAAGTTAAAAAGGGGTTGAGATTCCAACATCTATCTGGAAGGGTGCTTTCTTGAAACAAAAGAGTCTTTTATCGACAGCCAGCCAGCCACCCACCTCATCCTTTCGGTACAATCACGTTCACCACCGCCTGTGGTTGTAGCAGACTGAGTCGGATCAGGTAACTTTAAACAGTGACAGTGTTAGCAAACTCAAGATGGATGCAAAGATAATAATATTTTCATTACTCACAAGAGTAATTGTGGTTTTGGCACTTCTGAGTCTGAAGGGGACATGCTTGTGAATCAACAGGTTTAGGGCAAACTAGAGTTTAATGCCCTGAGGAAACTGTAAGTAGATGCCGTTGTGTAATAAATTACCACATCCCTTTGACATCATTAGACTGTTAACCCTTGAGCTCTGAATCACCTCACCTGGCAGATGTTTGGTGCTCCATGGGCTGTATGCAATACATGCAGCACGTTAACAGGTTTCATTATCAACACACCAGACAGGACAGGGCAGTTGTTTGAGGCACTGCAGTCAGATGCCACACGTATGCACATGCAATGTTGATTTCAATTGTAGTATTTGGCATGTGTTGATGTTTTTTTATTTATTGTGTTAATTAAATGTTAATTAAACTGGTCCTGTATATTCCAATTCATTATTATTTACATAATTTAACTAGAACAGGAGTCATAATATAGTGCAAACTTTTTAACTTGTATTTTGCAGTAATCTGAGTTTTCTACAACAAGCTGCCACTTGTTGTATACAAATGCATTCTAACTATTCACATTCTAACACATGTTCAGCGACACCGCCAAAAGACCAGGAAGCTCATGTTACAAGCATGCTCCAGATCCTTGTGGAAGAATGTTAGAGGTAAGCCTAAATGGCGCAACCAGGTATACTTCACAAGGACAGTCTAGCTCTGGAAATCAATCCCACACACTGGACTCTCAGCAGCACACTGGGTGCTATTATCCTGCAGCAAGTGGCTTCCACAGGTTGATTTGCCACCCTGCGAAATAAGGTGGGTGGGTTGAACACCCCCAGGCGTCTTTCTGTCTCTTGCCAGAAAGCCAATCTCTGTGTCTCATTGCTACTGTGGAGATAATGTAGGGTACATTACTCTGTGTCTATACACAACTATCACACAATCCTGATTGCTGCATCAAAGATCCAAACAAAGACTTGTCTGTGTTGCCTCTGCTGCTCTGTTTGTTTTCATATACATTTTGCAGCCATGTTCAATATTTGCTAGTACTTTGTAGCCTAAATAGGGTTTTGATTCCATTAACCTGAAATAAACTCAACTAAACGTTAAATCGCATTCATTAGTAAGTATAGCCTATAAGTGAAATATTTTAAGATTTTACATTAAGTGTTTAGTTTTTACCTTTTTAGAGAAATTATTTAGCATTCAATGTGGAATATATCCAATGTTCAACAGTAGGCCTATTATTACCTACCTACAGGTAAAATGGGTCATAGCAGAAATATACTACAGTATGTTGGCATAGAATATAAAATAGGTACGAATAGAATTAAAAAAATGAAAAATATACTGTACTGCACCACTAAGCATATCAAATGCCAACCAGATGCAGAATAAGAGATGCATGTGGATGGATTGAATATAGCAAAGCCAAGTATATAAGTGATAACACATCTGCAATGTTTATCTTAGAGTATAATTTAATATCGTCAATGAGAACTATTTACGGTAACTAAATTACAGCTTTTTCACACGAAACAAAGATGACCTGGTACTTATTATTCAACCCGGGTGCCTATTGCCCCGGAAGTAGTAAAGGAAACACGAGAACACGATTCCAGTGTCGTCGGAGTGACTGAAGAAGCTAGTGAAGCATTGGATTTGGATCTTAATACTTTGTCTGTGGACTAATTTCTTACAAGTCAAAATGTGAGTACGGTTCGTTGATACTACTTATTAATCAATAGATACAAATTAAGTACTTCTTAAGTACACCAAGTAGATCCATTTTAAGGTGTTAGCTTCTCATGCTAATACTAAGATACTACCGTAGTAATGCAGGGTGGTAGACATAGTCCGTAGATTATGCAGAAATATCTAGCATGTATTCGCCAATGTTCTTCTCACACTAAGACCATTTTCAAAATAAGTTCATGCAGCTAAAGCATGATGCATGATCATACTATAGCCCTCAAATTAAGATGTTTATAACCTCGCATCACAACAATGGCCTCAGTGTACTTTAGCTCACCAGATCATTCAAAATACTTAGGCATTGGGGTTAATTGGGTTAATGCAAAAATTAAAATTAAACTACATTTATTTGTCTAGCTGTTTGTTTAATTATATTTTGAGTACAGAGAAATGCATTGTAACAGGTAATTTGAAATATTTTCTATTATGTTTACTTGACTAGATAAATGTACCGTGTAACCTATATATATTGTTAAGCAGTTGTCCAATGTTGGTGTAGTTACGTGTAGTTAGTTTTATTTATATATGTGAATGAGATTGGAAAAAGAACCACTAATAATTTGAATTTCTATTGTTTTCCAGGAGTTTGTTAACTAAGCCTAAATCAGAGATGACCCCGGAGGAGCTCCAGAAACGGGAGGAGGAGGAGTTCAACACTGGCCCACTGTCTGTGCTCACACAGTCTGTCAAGAACAACACACAGGTCCTCATAAACTGTCGCAACAATAAGAAGCTTCTCGGACGAGTTAAGGCCTTTGACAGGTACTTGTAAAAAAAACAAACATCAGTCTGTTGCATATCTTGCACATGGTTTGATTGTATCTATTTGTATTGGTTGTCATTTTACCTGGTTAATTTCTTGAGGGTGGAAAACAATTAGACCCATCATATATTTGGTTGAGGCAAATATACTGACTTTCTTTTGTACCCTACTGGCTTGCAGACATTGCAACATGGTCCTGGAAAATGTGAAGGAAATGTGGACAGAAGTTCCCAAGAGTGGAAAAGGAAAGAAGAAGTCTAAGCCTGTGAATAAGGACCGTTACATCTCCAAGATGTTCCTCAGAGGAGATT
Organism: Typhlichthys eigenmanni; assembly: GCA_027564635.1. Classification (NCBI taxonomy): domain Eukaryota; kingdom Metazoa; phylum Chordata; class Actinopteri; order Percopsiformes; family Amblyopsidae; genus Typhlichthys; species Typhlichthys eigenmanni. The sequence continues at coordinate 3,663 of JAODUK010012080.1, read as the reverse complement.
CAGTCATTGTAGTTCTGAGAAATCCGCTGATTACAGGGAAATAAATTTACAGTTTTTGTTTTTTTTTGGTCTTTTTTTTTTGTCTTATCTCTCCTTTTGACCCACCTGTCCTCAGCAGTCAAGCTTTCCTTGAGAGGATGGCAGTGGGTGGTCGTATAAGGATGTGTTTTGTTAAATTTTGGTATCACCATGTGAGAAATTAGAATTTTAAGGCAGAGAAAACACTGGCCTAATGTGTTTTGCTTTGTCTAGAGAACTTCATTTTCCTTTTTTAACATTTTATTAATAAAAATGATGATGGATAACTTGTGGTGGCATTAAATATTTTCCTGTAGGTCTATTTTGTTTTTTTATCTTCCAGGTCTTCATATTCTATTAAGCATGATTTGTCATTCTAGCATTTGTTTAATGTTGATTTAGAAGACATGGTTTAGTTTGTTTTTAGTTTTTATCAATTAAAAAAAAAATACAAAAGGAAAATCCTGCGACACAAGTGCTGGCAATATATTCAACATCAGATATGACAATTACATTGAAAGCCATACAAACCTGTTCGCAACAGTATTAATACAAGTCTTGCTTTTTTGCCAACAATTTTTACTTTACAACAGCAAGTCTCACTAATGTCTTAATAATTGATAACATAAAAATAATCATCTAGGTCTGTACCAAGTCTGTTTATGTAATATACAGTTTTCTTTTGTTTATATATTTAAATATTGCAGCTATTTAGCATTGCCTACAGGTTAAATGTAGTCTCACTGCTGAAGTTACGTATATGTAAGGTCCTCGATCCATCCCTTTCCTTGAACCCCCTCCCCCACACCTTTTTATCCTTCCCAACAGCATCTTTGGTGTCAGGGTGGATTTCACTCAGCAGCGCTCAATATGCGACAAACTGCCGTTTAAAGGCCTACTGCATTATTGATGAGACCAGATGTGCTGACTGTCACTTCACACCCTGCGTGCTTTCTCCATTTCAGGCTGTTTCCCTCCAGGTTTGTCCCCTCCTGAGCGCTTTGTTAATTAGCTTAATAACTTAATAGCTTCTCTCCATTTACTTCCCTCACACTTGGCACAATGGCACTTTACCTCTTGTGAACTTTCTCAAGTTTGTTATTCGTGTCTACTGGGTATTGTTGACTAAATGCTTAGGCTATTTATTTTAACTGGTTTTGTATAAATCTTGGAAGTACACTGTAACCCAATGAAAACATCACTGGAGGCCAAGTGGTGGTGGTGCTTTAGTTGTTCTTATGCAGGTCAGTTGCACTATGCTGGCCTTATTAACAGCTTTAAGAATACTCAAAGCACCCCAGCTCTAATTACTGTCCCTATAATAATGCTCTGTCTTTTTATGTTGCATATCTCCTTTGATTCTGCCATCTTTCAGACTTCCCACTTGCATGATATAAGTCAAATGTCAAATTCGATTTTTCACTGAATTCCCATGACCTATTGAATAACAGACAATCAGAACAATATCTATACGAATAGCAATTATAAAAAACTGAATATTAAGGTCATATATATGAATGTAAAAGAAAACACAATACCCAGGCACCAGTTTGAAAATTTAAAACATTAAGGCTTTCAGACTCCTGCTGAGTCAAATAACATTTAATCTTCTGTCCTTTAGTTTTATTTAAATGTGTATGTGGCATTTATTCACATAACTGACAATGGCACATATTTACTTAGCGTGAGTATTGTATTTGTTGAAACCTCAAAATACCACATCCAGTTTAATTTTGATGAATGGCAACTCAAATATAAGCATGTTGCTAATAGAACTCCCTGATATTCAATGATTCAACCTCATACATGATAAAATGTCCTTCCAAGTTTGGAATAGACTTTTTTAAATTTCATATTTCAGAAACTCCATGAGCAGTGAACCCTAGTCTTTAATTGACTTCTTCTCATGTGTCTTCATGTGTCTTCTTTCCTCTGTCTATTACAATGGTCTGCATCTGTCCAAGGCCACCACCTGTGGAGGATCTGAATGAAGGGAGCAAAACATATTCATTTGCTCAGGTGGAGACTAGTGAGGGTCAGGGAACACTGAAGTTTCCATCAATGAAGACCTCTATGATATTCTTTTTTGTTTTCCCTCCTTGGGAATAACAAGTTGAAGGCATGGTATGGGTTTGTGTGAACATATGCATGATTTGGACAAAATCAGATAGGTAAATAAGAGAAGACCAGATTAATAACCCTAAGGAAATGTCAAATCTTACACAATACACGTTGGAAAAACTTAAAGCTAACCATTAAGAAAGCCTGCAGTAGCTTAAATATGATGATATGATATGATATGATAATAAATATAATATTTTGTGAGAGAAATATTATTTTGCTGTCCATTTTCATAGTCTATTTTACCTAACAGAGTCCAAAGGATGTCTTCTTTAGTTTCACATGTGCTGCAGCATGGCCTAAAACCGATGCCAACAATCTTCACTGTTTGGCTACTTGCAGTTTATTCTTTATTGGTATGTGGATGGATCACATTTCTCATCTTTCACTCACGAAAGGATAGGCCTACTTTGAAAAGTAAATTTCCCTCTAGATTTTTGGGTGAGTGATCCATGGCCGGAAGGGAGATGTTTTATTCAGTAGGCTGAAAGAGCGATAAGAGGGGAAGTGTGATTATGATAGCGATCGTCCATGCATCGATACTCAACCCGCTGAGCAACGCGACACCCTTATATCCCACCCCGCGCACGCCCCACACCCGCCATCGATCGTCGCCGGTAACCGGAGATTCCGCAGTTTGTTTTCAAGCAAGTTCATATTCCGGGTGTCAAAGCCGTGAGGTCAGGCGGAGAGAGCGGAGTGGTATCAGCTCCGTATCACCTCGGCTCTTTGATTGTGAACGACAAATAGCAGTAGCCTATACCCCTACCCTACAGCAACACGTTAAACAATGACAACAAGAATAAAACAGAGTAAACCATGCAAGCGAAATGTAGACCTGTGCCTATTTACTAACAAATTTAGCGCTCATATGAATAAAATCCGTAGGCAGAAGAAATGCATGCTAGCCTGCTACTGTAGGCCTAGCCGCTTTGAATTATTATAGTAGGCTAAATAGACCTATGTGTAGCCTATATTTATTTTAATGCAAATAATAGCCAGTGAACGAAAATTATTTAAACTGCGCACTGTAAACACAGAAAACAAATACTAAGGTTGCATCTCCATCTAGTGGTTTTCCAGAGCAATGTGCGGTTGTCCCGTGTTGGTGTAGGTTACTCACCCCTAACATTAATAGGCACCCAGATAGCAACTGACTGTGGGCCGGATCTGTTTCCATACCGGCAAGATCCGTATTACAGTCACACTCATTTTACTGCTCCGTTCCAGATAAGGGCCGCATACGGGCTGTGCCGTATTACAGCCACACCTGTTTTACGACTCCGTTACAGATCTGTGCCGAATACAGGCTTCACTCTCAGGAGTGGGCGGAGCAATTGGAATACACTGTCATTAAGCAGACTCAAATCAGATATGGGCCGAAACCGTGGTAACGAGCGCGCGAATTGTTTCTTTTTTTCTTTAATTCAAAACCAATGAACTGGAGTAGTAGTGATGGGCATTCCGGCTCTTTTTGGTGAGCCAGCTCTTTAGACTCGGCTCAGCAATAAGAGCCGGCTCTTT